>CM008282.1:7781724-7925233 GCA_002319775.1 Fagopyrum tataricum
ATGGTCGTGAGAATGATCGTTCCGGACGCCGTCGCCAACGGTCAACCCGGGCAACCGACGACCCTTGACTTTGATGAGTATGATGAGCAAAACGATTTCAACGAGTTCTCCGGTGATGAGTCCGACTTGGAACGGGTGGCACATGACCGTCCATGGCACCCACCCATCATGGACCCTTATGAGAACCAAGACCGAGGTGAAGAATGGTTGCCTCCCCCAAACCCACCTAGGCATGAACCACCCGTTCATGGGCGCCACCGCGTCAAGGCGGCCACCGGCGAGCCCGTGCCGATGATGCCTACAATCCACCGCCCGCCCCCGACCCCTACCGCGCTCGTAGGGAAGGTAAGGTTAAATTCCCTATCTTTCATGGTGAATATGATCCGTGTGTTTTTCTTGATTGGGCGCAGGATATGAAACGAGCCTTGAAACATTGTCATTATGAGGATGAATACGAAAAAATCGAGGCGGCAACTCTTTACTTTGAAGGAGATGCCAAGTCTTGGTGGAACCGGTATGAGATCACCCGTGAAAGGCGAGGATGGGCACCGATTGCGACCTTTGAGCAATTGATCTATGTCATGACCAAGAAATACGTGCCCGAGGACTTCAAGAATGATATGCGGTTGCAAATTGCCGAGTTCAAACAAGGCAACCTCACCCCGGTGGCTTACTTGGCCAAACTCGAGGACATGCACATTAAGGCCGGCGTCTCGGCCTCTCCCTCCGCCCTTCGCACCAAATTCATGAGTGGGCTTAATGCTTCCATTCGGCGCCCGCTTGAGATTGTGCCATATAAGGATTTGGGGCATTGTGCCATGCCGCCATGAAGCTCTACAAGCAACAACTTGAGACGCCTCGGTATTCAAGGTATAATTCTTCCTCGAGTCAATATCCTCATTCTTCTAACACACGTACTCGAGATGTGCCTAGTTCTCCAGATGCCGACGCTTCCAAAGGAGCCCAACGGACGGGTCAATCCAATAGGCAAGCGGTAATGAGAGGGCACCAAACCGTGGGCCCACGGCCCCGGCGCCTCCCGCTAGAGGTCAACAAGGACCTTCACCGGCGGCTCGCCCAAGGGAACCCGTGTGCTACAAGTGTAGCGGTTTTGGTCACGTGCAACGTGATTGTCCAAACACCAAACGGGTTTTGTTTGCCGACCCAGCATATTTCGAGGACGAAGATGATCATCAAGATGGCGATATCATCATTGAGGATGACCAAGACGCCGACCCAATTTGGAATGGAACCATGTGACGACGAGCTTGCTTGCGCCCCAGCACAACCCGGTAAATTCTCTTGTTTCTCGTCGTATTTTGGCTATTAAAGAGTTTATTCCTATTGATCAACGCGAGAATCTCTTCCACTCTCGTTGCTTGGTCAATAATACGAGCCTTTCTCTCATTGTTGACGGGGGTTCTTGTTGCAATATTGTCAACGAACGAGTGGTAAAACACTTCAAGTTGCCTACAACCCCCCACCCAACACCTTACGGACTCCAATGGATTTCCGATAAGGCGTGTGACACCGTCACACAACAAGCTTGGGTGACGTTTTCTATTGGCGCCTATGTTGATAAGGTCCTTTGTGATGTTATCAAGATGGACGCCACACATGTCCTATTAGGACGACCATGGCAATTCGATCGCCGAACATTTCACGATGGTTATCTTAACCGGTACATGTTCCAATATAATGGAAAACGGGTCACACTTTTGCCTATGACTCCGCACGAAATTTTGGTTGACTATGCGGAACGGAAGAGGCAACAATCTATAGATGAGTCCGCTAAGGCGCCGGCAAAATCGGACCCTCCTCGGAGTTCCGATGTTGTAGGTGCTAGTACTTCCAAATCCCGGAACACCGCCCTCTTGTCCATGCTACCGAGTCCAAAGGAAGTAAAGGCCGCATCGTTCCTACGAGCGCACCTTTGCCATCTTCGGACCCCGTAATTCAAGGACGGTGTGAACCGAGGATACTCTTAGCTCGCCGGCATGATTTGCAACCGGTCATGGAAGGCAAGTTTCCATGTTTCTTGCTTGTTCCGTTTTGTTTATCTACTTCTCATGACCCGAGTAATGTGCCACACGAGGTGTCTTTGTTGTTGTCCGAATTTCAGGATATTATGCCCAAAGACCTACCACCCGGCTTGCCACCAATCCGAGGGATTGAACACCAAATTGACTTTGTGCCCGGTGCTTCTTTACCAAACCGTGCCGCGTACCGAGCAAGTCCGGAAGAGACGAAGGAACTACAACGTCAAGTGCAAGAGCTCCTAGACCGGGGACATGTGCGTGAATCCTTATCACCATGTGCCGTCCCGGTCATATTAGTGCCAAAGAAAGACGGATCATGGCGATGTGTGTTGATTGTCGTGCCATCAACCAAATCACCGTTAAATACCGCCACCCGATCCCGCGCCTTGATGACATGTTGGATGAGCTCCACGGCGCCACCATTTTCTCCAAAATTGATCTCCGGAGCGGTTACCACCAAATCCGGATGGCCGAAGGTGACGAGTGGAAGACGGCGTTCAAGACGAAGTATGGACTCTATGAATGGCTTGTCATGCCATTTGGCCTCTCCAACGCCCCATCCACCTTCATGCGCCTCATGAACCATGTCTTGCGCCGATTCTTGGGTATATTTGTCGTTGTTTATTTCGATGATATTTTGGTGTTTAGTACGTCTTTGGAGGATCACATCGGGCACCTTCGCCAAGTGCTCGAGTGCCTTAGACAAGAGCAATTGTATGTCAACTTTGAAAAATGCGTATTTTGCTCGGACACCACTATCTTTCTTGGCTATGTCGTGTCTAAGGACGGACTACGAGTAGACGAATCTAAAGTTCGTGCTATTCGGGAGTGGCCTACTCCTACTACGGTCACCATGGTCCGAGCCTTTCTCGGCTTAGCGGGTTTTCTACCGCGCTTTGTCAAGGACTTTAGCACGGTAGCGGCCCGCTCCATGAGCTTACTACCAAGGGTGTCACGTTTGAGTGGCGTGATATCCATGCTCGAGCGTTTGATGCGCTCAAAGACCGGCCTTTGTAATGCACCATTACTCCAAACTCCCAAACTTTTTGAAAACTTTCGAGGGTGGAGTGTGATGCATCGAATGTGGGCATTTGGAGGAGTTCTCTTACAAGAGACTCGTCCAATTGCCTACTTCAATGAAAAACTCTCCGGTCCTTCGCTCAACTACCCTACATATGACAAAGAACTATATGCTCTAGTTCGTTGTCTTTAAGACATGGCAACATTACTTGTGGCCGAAGGAGTTCGTGATTCATTCGGATCATGCGGCTCTTTCTTATCTCAAGAGTCAAACAAATCTAAGTCGGCGGCCATGCTAGTTGGGTAGAGTTTTTCGAGACCTTTCCTTATGTCATTCGGCATAAGAAAGGCAAGGAGAATGTGGTAGCCGATGCCCTTTCTCACCGGTATGGGCCCTTCTTGTGTATATGGACGCCAAGATACATGGCTTTGCTCTTATCAAAGAGTTATATGCCACGGACCTTGACTTCAAGGACATATGGGCACAATGCCTCGACCTCCGAGAGCACGAGTCTTTCTTTATTGACGATGGCTATCTTTTCCGAGCGGGAAAACTTTGTATTCCGCGCTCATCTATACGCCATTTGTTGATCAAGGAAGCTCCATGAGGGCCGTGGTCACTTCGGTGCTACCAAGACCCTTTCCGCACTCCAAGAGCATTTCTTTTGGCCCCGGATGCGTATGCATGTGACACGGTTTTGGCAAAGGTTGCATCACATGTCATCATGCAAAGTCGCGCCAAGGTCCGGATGGAATGTATTCTCCTTTGCCTATACCAATGAGACCTTGGGAGGATCTATCCATGGACTTTGTGGTCGGGTTACCTATGTCAAAACGAGGCAAAGACTCCATTTTTGTGGTAGTCGATCGCTTCTCCAAAATGGCTCATTTCATTGCATGTAAGAGCACCCAAAATGCTAGTGAAGTTGCCACCTTGTTCTTTGACAATGTGGTGCGCTTACATGGGATACCCCGTTCTATCGTTAGTGATCGGGACGTGAAATTCGTGAGTCACTTTTGGAGAACGCTATGGGGAAAACTTGGAACCAACTTGTTGTTTTCAAGTAGTTATCACCCCCAAACCGATGGTCAAACGGAGGTGACCAATCGGACTCTTGGTGCTCTACTTAGAGCCACCACTAGGACCAACCCACGTAGGTGGGAGGACTTACTTTCTATTGTGGAGTTTTCGTATAACAGGTCTAGGCACACGGCAACTAAATTGTCCCCATTTGAAGTTGTCTACGGCCTTAATCCACACACACCGTTGGACTTCACTCCCCACCCGCTCAAGGACGGCGAACACATCATCGCCGCAAACCGAGCCGCCCAAATCATTGAGCTTCATGAGCGGACTAGGACACAACTTGAACGTCGTGCCACCCAACTTGCCGGACAACGCAACAAGGGCCGCCGCAACGTCTCTTTTGAGCCCTGTGATCTTGTTTGGCTCCACCTAAGGAAGGAGCGTTTTCCATCTCGCCGCATGAGCAATCTTTTGGACCGTGGTGATGGCTCATTCCGCATCTTCTCCCGCCATGGCCCGAATGCATACAAGTTAGAGCTTCCGGATTCCTACGGAGTACACACGACGTTCAACGTCAAGGACCTTGCCCCTTATGTTGAGCCCCTCTTTGACGATGGTGAAACGGGGACGTTTCACAACCAAGATGGGGGGACTGATGCGCCCTTGGATGCTCCTCTTACGTTGACCGTAGACGAAGAGAACGAGGCTTTGAGGGTTTGCTCAAATGGACCGCTCACCCGATCCCGAGCCAAGTCCATTGCCCGAGCCACCGGATCTATCATCGTCCGCACCACTTCGTCACTTGGACCAGTCGCCGGTATGCCGTGTCTCTACACCACCATGGCATAGGCTACCGGTCCCGCCCACGCTTTTACTTTCGGACTAGTTTTTTGCATGTTTTCCTTTTATGTAATAAAAGGGATATTCCTTATAGAATATTCCCTTTGACCTTATCTTTTAGGGTTTTTTCCTTGTTGGGCTTTTCATATTTATGTTTGTTTGGCCCGTTGGCCCATAGGCGGGCAAGACTCTCTATATGTACGGACCTCTTGCCTCACCTATTTTCCATGTTCAATTTTACTAGGTTTTGAGAAGACTTTTCCTCTGACTTAGCTTGGGCATCAAACCTTCCCGTCTATTTCTCAAATTTCTTCCTTGGATCTCATCTTTGATCCAAGGACACCATATTCGAGGATTCTTCTTTAGAATCAACTTTCGATCTCCATCAAACGGTTTATTCGATTTCTCTAGATCGAATCAACCCTTGTTTCTTCATCGCTTCCGCCCCTTTGGATCTGAATCGAAACAACGCCGCACAAAGAATCAAGGAGTAGTTGGAGCTTGGCTGGATCTAGATCCGAAAGTTATCCTTGGTTACCTCCAAGGACGCATCATGGGGAGGGCTGAAGCCCGATGTAGCCAGATTTGTAGCTCAGTGTGCGACCTGCCAGCAGGTCAAGATCGAGCATGTCCGACCTGGAGGTGAGCTCCATCCCCTTCCTGTTCCATAGAGGAAGTGGGAGGACGTCACCATGGATTTTGTGACTGGCTTGAGGCTGAGCCGGAGTTTTGATGCCATCTGGGTCATAGTAGACAGATTGACGAAGACGGCACGTTTCATTCCTATCAGGGAGACGTGGCCGGTGAGCAGATTAGCTGAGGAATACACTAGGCAGATAGTGAGACTCCATGGTGTATTGAGGACGATCGTCTCAGACATAGATGGGCGATTTACCTCGAGATTCTGGCAGCAGATTCAGACTGCCCTGGGGACGAGCTTGCACTTCACGACTGCGTTCCATCCTCAGACAGATGGTCAGTCAGAGAGGACCATTCAGACCCTGGAGGATATGTTGCGAGCTTGTGTGTTGGATTGGGGACAGGTGTGGACGGATCATCTCCCACTTGTTGAGTTCTCCTACAACAACAGCTGGCATGCATCTATTGGGATGGCCCCATATGAGGCACTATATGGACAGAGATGTCGTACCCCGTTATGCTGGGATGAGCAGAGTAGTGTCAGTGGTTTAGCACCTGATCAGATTCAGGATGATATGGCTCGAGTAGTGTTGGAGATGTTCTCCCTCCATGCCTTTCTGTTATGGTTATGATGTTGACTGCACAGAGCCATCAGAAGTCTTATGCTGACAGGAGGCGTAGACCTCTAAAGTTCATGGTTGGAGCCCATGTGTGGCTGAGAGTGTCCCCGACACGAGGTGTTAGGCGTTTTGGCATTAAGGGGAAGTTGAGTCCCCGATATGTCGGACCGTTCGAGATTCTGGATCGAGTTGGGAGCGCAGCTTACAAATTAGCCTTGCCTCCGAGATTAGAGAGTGTTCACCTTGTGTTTCACGTGTCTCAGTTGAGGGAGTACATACCAGATCCGAGGCACATTGTCAGTTATGAAGATTTGGTGTTTGAGCCGGACCACACGTTTGCTGAGCATCCTATTGCAGTCCTAGAGCGAGGTATGAGACGCCTGCGTTCGAAGGACATTCCCATGTTGAGGATACAGTGGTCGAGACGAGGACCCGAGGAGGCTACATGAGAGACTGAGGATAGTATCCAGAGGAACTATCCAGAGTTCTATGCCGAGATAGGTGCACCAGTAGGATCACCGAGTAGATCTTAGTACTAGCTTGGTGAGTCTTATCTGCTTATATGCTTATATGCTATGATGTGTTTATTTCATACTAGCTTTGATATGATTATGATCTTATTAGATCTTGTTGTGTTAGTATGGTTCTTGTTTATAGCTAGAGATGGCTCTTTCCTCCATGCTATTGTGATACGTTAAGGTTTAGCTGGAGATGGTTCTTCCCTCCATGCTATTTTGATGGACATAGTAGTGCTGGAGATGTTCTCCCTCCATGCCTTTCTGTTATGGTTATGATACGGCTAGAGATGTGCTTCCTCTATGCCTTGTGATATGTTTATGGTTTGGCTAGAGATGATTTTCCTCTAGGCCCTGGATAGTATAGTTTACTGCTGGAGTTGATGTTTTCCTCCATGCTTGTGTTCGAGGCTATAGAGAGAGTGTACCTCAGCTTGTGAGTCCGAGTGGTTCGAGGTTTTTGCAAGTTTCGGGACGAAACTTGTTTTTAGGGGGGTGAGATGTGAGACCCCTATTCTTTCGGACCGAGTTCCGTCCTTAGCCGAGTTTTCCTTTGGCCGAGTTTGGACTTGCCGCACCCGCGGGCTTAATGGCCGCCCCTGCGGGTTCCCGCCCCTACGGCTCATGGAACCGCCCCTACGGTTTCCGGCGGCTGCAGCCGGTTTTGTTGACCCTTTGACCCGTGCTTTACTCTTTACCTTACTTGATCTTTCCCTTGGCTGATCAAGGGTTTGTTCTTCACGTTCCTCTCCAGCTTCCATCTCGTTCCTAGCTTTCCCTTGCTTCCCTTGATCTTGTTCTTGGTTTGGAAGAGGTTGGTTTGAGATTTATGTGTGTGGTGGATTTTGTGGTTGATGACTGTGAGTTTGCTGAGCTTTGAAGCCAGCCTTGGTGTGTGTTGATCTTCCCTGCAGCCTAGGACCACAACTGTGGTAAGCTTCCTTCTTCCTCTTCTCTTCTTTCTTCTTGGATTCCATTCCTTTAACTTAGGATTAGATGTTTGGACATAGAATGTTGATGGAATGTGTATATTGTGCCATGTATGTGTTGTGATGGAGTGAAGACGTGATTTGATCACGTGAAGAGCCGAAGAGAAGCCGCGAGATTGCATTCTGCACTGTCGCCGCCCCCGCGCCTGGAAACCGTCGCCCCCGCAGAGACCGTGTCATCGCGCCAGCGCCGTGCCTGCGTTAGCCTGCAGCCTTGTCACCGCGCCTGCGTCCCTTGATCACGTAGGTGCGTCTTGTCCCGGGACTATCCATAGTTGGGTAGCTCCTTTCCTTTCCTAGTATGAGGGAACTAGTACCATGCTAGGTATCGGTTTATGATGAGTATGATATAGCTATGCCGGTTACGGCTTTGAGGTTTACGAGTTGGACTTGATCCTTATGGATCCCTTGGGTCTAGGTGTGACCCCTTTGTGTAATAGGATTGTGATATATATGTATGTATGCCTTGTATAGGCCGTGTTGTCCTCCAGTTTGGAGTGGACCAGTTGGAGAGTTGATCGTGGTTGAGTTTACTTCTGAGATTGAGGTAAGTCCATAGGACTTACTTAGCTACTATCCTTATATTGGATGTATGCTTGAGTGGTGTGTGTGTTATATGTTTTATAGCATGTGTTATTATGGTCACCGACCTATGTTATACTGACCGCCCATTGTAGTGGCCGTGATAACCTTTCCCTTTCATTCCGCAGTGGAGTCTGGGAGGTTCTCTGTAGTCAGGCCAGATCTGGTATAAAGGAAGGACCCTCACCACTCCCATAGGGTACACGGGAGGTGCGCTGATACTACTCCAGCTGGCTAGAGTACTCACAGAGGCGGGGATTATATTCCTCGTGTCACATATCTTCATATACATCTGTTTATACGATTGATTGATTTAACTTATTAAAGATAATAAACCGGGTAAATGTGTGATATCATGATGATGTGTTAATATTATTAATGTGTGTTTGTGCTCTAGCATCTTCTTATATATGTGTATAGTTAGCTAATGGTTTTATACCGTGTTGTAGATCCTTTGCAGGTTAGGAGAGCTGCAGAGTGATCCAGAGGGGTGATCTGCTGAGGGTTCCGTACACTGGGCGTATTCGTGGGATTTTGGGTTTATCCTTATTGTACGGATTTTAGTTTGACTTTGTACTCAACAGTACTCTGTATCATCCTTTTGACATGTATATATATATATATATCAGTTTCTATGTTTTGTTTTAATCTATTGGTGCCTTGTTGTAAGATTCAGTGAAGTTGTTGTCAGGCTAGAGTCAGGATCCATTGTGAGATCCTAGCCCAGTAGCGCCTCGAGTCCTACGGATTCGGGGTGTTACAACATCCTCGAATCCCACCTCAACAAAATTTCGCAGTTTCTCCCTCCTTAGTGAGGCATGGCAGAAAAGCTCTCTAATCATAGTCCTCATCTTCTCATAACCGGTAACCTGTACTCGTACAGACTTCCACCAGTGTTGTGCCAAATCTCTGAACAGAGTCTGTACCAACTCTATCTGCTGGACATCTAATAGACTCCAAAGCTAAGTCCACATGTCCAATCCAAAGCTCCACCTCCAACCCCACCTTCCCAGAGAAAGGGGGTACACTCATCTAGTGAAATGCCTTCAACCAAGTGTCTGGTCTGGCCCTCTATGCTCCTCTGTAGCTCGAGCAATCTCAGCAACAGGTGCCGGTGCAGCTGGCACCTGAGTAACCCCGTGGGATCTCTCAGATGATCCCTCATGTGTTGGCAGATCTGGGATAGGTCTACCCGCTCTAGCAGCCTCCTCCACTCGCCGGATATACTCGCGGAACTCTGGTCCTCCCATGGAGACATAATCCGAGTCATTTGGCTGGACTCGCTGTGGACCCTGTCTCCCAGCTATGCCGTTCCCAGTCTCAAGAATGACATTCTCAGCAACATCCTCGTGAACCTCTTCCGCTGCACGTGGATCAACAGCGAAAGTTCTACCCCGTCCTCTACCTAGAGGGGGTCTACCTCTACCTCGTCCAGCTGCAAGTAAGGCTCTAGTCTGAACCATCTGCAGATGACGTAAACCTAACTCAAAAGGCTATATATATGCCATATGTATAGATATATATCAAATCAATCACAACAGAATATCTATATATATCTATACTGTCGAGATCTTCACAGGAGCCATGGCTCACGTACACAATATCTCAAAACATTTGTACTCATTTCAAAACCAAAACCTTTTGAAAAGTCAGACCCCTTTTCGGGTTATGTTTATTTATCTATTCGACCTTTATCACAGATTACTAGTGTCATTGTTGTCAACCTGGGCTCTGATACCAACTTTGTAACACCCCAAATCCGTAGGACTCGAGATGCTACTGGGCTAGGATCTCACAATGGATCCTGACCCTAGCCTGACAACAAGTTCACTGAATCTTACAACAAGGCACCGATAGATTAAATACAAAACGTCAAACTGATATAAAGTATCAAAAGGTTTATACAACGTGTTGTTGCGTACAATCAAAACATAAATATATACATGATCAAAAGATCTCATATCCCACGAGGAAGACCCAGTGTACGGAGCCCTCAGCAGATCACCCCCTCTGGATCACTCTACAGCTCTCCTAACCTGCAAAGGATCTACAACACGGTATAAAACCGTTAGCTAACCATACACATATACAAGAAGATACATGAGCACAATCACACACCAATGAATAGTAAACACATCACCATGCTATCACACATTTACCCGGTTTATTATCTTAATAACGTCCAGTCACTCAAGCGTATATATATATATCAATATGAATATATGTGACACGAGGAATATAACCCTCGCCTCTCGGGAATGGTGCCAGCTGGAGTAGTGATCCGGTCCCACCTCCCGTGTACCCTATGGGAGTGGTGCAGGTGGCCGGCCCACTGAGCCAGACTGGCCTGCCCGAAGAGAACCTCCAGAGCCCCGGCGGGATGAAAGGACAAGTTGTCACGGCCCTACAATGGGCAGTCACTAAACCATAGGTAGGTAATCATCACAACTCATAATATCAATCATATAACACACACACCACTCATGCACACATCCAATATATGGATGGTAGCTAAGTAAGTCCTATGGACTTACCTCAACCTCGGAAGTCTCAAACTCAATCGGCTCCAACTCTAGAGATCAACACTGCCTAAACAAGGCATAACAACATATATCAAACTCATATCCATCACAGGGGTCACACCTAGACCCAAGAGATCCATAAGGATCATAACCTAACTCATAAACCTCAAAGCCATAACCGGAATAAACGATAACGTGATCAACCTCATTCTATCCTCATATACGTACCTAGCATGCCACTAAACTGCTCATACTAGGAAAGGAAATGATCTACCCAACTCTAGGTAGAACCGGGACAAGACGCACCTGCGTGACGGAAAGACGCAAGGGCGGAACAGGCAACCCGCAGGCGCAGCAATGCTGGGCCATGCGCGGTGACAGCGGCCGCAGGCAAGCACAAGCATGGGCGCAGGCGCTGTGACACAGCTCCCGCAGGGGCGGCGACAGTGCAGAATGTGATCCCGCGGCTCCTCTTCGGCTCTTCACGTGATCAAATCACGTCTTCTTTCATCCAAAGTTACACATATACATATACATACATAAACCAACATCAATATACCTCAACATACATCTAATCCTAAGCTAGGAAGAGGAATCAAGGAAGAAAGAAAGGAAGAAGAAGCAAGAAGCTCACCACACCTGTGGTCCTAAGCCAGGAAAAGATCACCAACACAGCCTCAGTTGGCTCCCAA
The DNA here is from genome assembly GCA_002319775.1 of Fagopyrum tataricum. NCBI lineage: Eukaryota > Viridiplantae > Streptophyta > Magnoliopsida > Caryophyllales > Polygonaceae > Fagopyrum > Fagopyrum tataricum. Next base: position 7,793,210 of record CM008282.1, read on the forward strand.
GCTCAGCAACAACACCATACAACATCAACCTCAACAAGGCCACACAAAACCTCTTCCAAATCAAGAGGAAACCAAGTACAAGATCAAGAAGGAAACAAGAAGGACGTGAAGGCAGCTGAGAAAGGGAATGAAGATGCTCAGCAAGCCAAAGCAAAGGAATTAGGTTAAGGAAGTGAAAGAGTAAAGCACGGGTCAAAGGTCAACAAAGCCGGCTGCAGCCGCAGGAAACCGCAGGGGCGGAACAATAGAGGAGCCGCAGGAGCGGCCTCACAGACCCGCGGGGCGGCTAAGGCTAAACTAGCTTCCAAAGACTAAGGCTCTTACATTAATATAATTCTAATACACATTTTCTCTTGTTTTGATATACTCCAAAAAATAGTGGTATCAAATATATAAAATTGTCCCTCCCTCTTCTATTCTTCTTTTTTTCCTCTCCTAAGATATCATATATCAATCTCATACATATATCTTGATATCTAATACCCATATCTTGATATCTAGACATTAATACCAACACAGGCCCTAAGTACTTTATATTTGAAAACCCCGTTAATCCAATTTTACAAAACACATCCAATTTTGCTACAATATTTTTTGTACCTCAAATCTGTTTTTTTTAATATAAATAAATGTTAGACCATAACTGCATACACTAATCTATATATCTACATGTCACGTGTCGCCTCCAGGATTTACCTCAGCTCAACGAAATTTTTTCAGGCCTCTACTGCCACGTGTCACTCCTAGATTTAACGTCAGGTTTTATACTAAAAATTAATCACGTAATTATCTTATATCTATAAATAAATACTAGTGTATTCGGGATTTAATAATAACATTATTTGTTATTATATTTTTTTAAGTGATTATATATAAATTATTTTTTTTGTCATTAGATAGAGTAAATAATAAGCAATAAATATTTGTACACTTTACATATAATATTAGATAATACATTAATAAAATATCTAACTGTTTAATAATTCATAATATGATTTTTTCAGCAGAATATATAATTTTATACATATTTTTTTCTTCAGCTGAATCTATATTTTTAGACATATTTTTTAAAATATTTTTTTAATGAAGAAACAGAATCAAGATTTTGGTGGGTGTTGCTCAAATGTTGATATGACACATGACAGTTAGCCTTTTATTAATTCTTTTCTTTTTTTTTATACTGCTAAAATTTATTATGGATGTGATTTTAATCTGTTATACATATCTCAGGTAACCAAAAAGGCGATTGGAAGGGATGAAAGTTGTAATATTTAGTTGTTAAAAGTGGATTTAATTAAGATTTTAATTGAGATGGATTTAATTAAGATTTGATTTTAATATTTCGTTAAATAATTTTTTAATGAATAAACTTAATTAATATTTTGGTGGATTGTGGTTAAATGCTAAAATGACACGTGGTAGTGAGCATTTTTCTGCGTGACACGTGGCAAGGAGTGCTACTCTTATAATATGTATAAGATTTGTAATCAAAAATTAAAATTAAAATTATTTTTTTAAGAGAATCCACTCTTAATTTTGTTAACAATGCATTAGAGATTAAAAATTTGTTTTTCTTTACTTAATTTTGTCTTTTGATTTTTTAAATAAAGTAACTTAAATAAATAATTTCAAATCAAAATATTTTAAAAAAGTAATGCATATCATCTAACCGAATCTTAAGATTTAAGCAAATTAATTTTAATCTTTTATTATTAGTCTAAAATTTAAATATGTAATTTCAACTCATTATTTAAAAAGAGAAGAAGATTAACCTATTAGTCTATTACGTAGTTCAAATGAAATTTATATCAATATTTCAAATCTCAAGTATTTAAATTTTGAACCGTATTAATTTTAGTTTTTATTTATTTATTTTATTAATTAAATCTTAATGATTAATTAAATCACACTTTTAAAATGGTGGGACAAATCTGCCCAAATCTTATTGTTTACAATTTCGTCGAACAAATCTGCCCAAATTCGACTTCAATTCTGATTTTCCGAACGAACTGATATTCATATCTCTCGATTGACTATCTCCACTCCGAGATCGCATATCCCTCCATAAAATCACCGTAAACTCAATTGTATCTCTTTGTACGGTCAAGTTTGTTATCTTCTTTTTTCACTACGTATATCTTCCTTGGTGAAGGTACATTTTTTTTGTTTTGTTCATCAATTCATCTCTTTAAATCCGGCATTGCCTCCATGTCTATCTACACTATGTCCTCTCTTATTATGTGATGATGTTGAGAAAGTTTGCCGATCTTTTATGTGGGGCTCTAGATATGAGACTATGAAGATGCATATAGTGGCCTGAAGTGATATTTGTAGACCTAGAGTCGAGGGAGGTCTTGATATCAAGAGATTGGATGCTCTCAATCTTATACTTGGAATAGCATTGTCGAAGTTATTAGAGATGCGGTGAATGAAGGCTGCATATGGGTTCTTGGTGGCGGGAGGACCATATGTTTTGGGAATTTGCAGACCGTTACTCCTATTGAGGATGAGTTTGAACATAAACAGGTTATTACTTTATGGGATGATCTTATGGGCTGGAATTGGAATATTTTATCCCCTAGGTTAAATCTATTGGCTTGCTTAAAACTAGCGGTAGTGAATTTGACGACAGACTAGACTGCGTACAAGAGTACATGGCTACTTAATGTCCATGAACGAGTTAGAAGTGGAAACTCATGAAAGAGGGTGTTCTCGCGAGTAATGAACGTTGTACAAATTTGTTGTTTACTCAGGCATGTTTGCATACTTATCATCTTGGAGCAGTTTAATACCTTCGACACATACTCATGCCCACTCTACATGACTAATCTATTTATATATCTTTATTGTAACTTTCTCATTCCAAAATTTGAGAAGCAAGAATACATTCCGCTATGTAACCAAAGTGTTGCCTTTTGATGTTATTTACAAGTACAAACATACTCATGCCTACTCTACATCTATTTATATATCTTTTTTCAACTTATTTAATCATAGACACAATTTAATTAGTTTTAGTTATTTATGAATTGACTTAGATTATAAAAATAAGATTTATTTTATACTAATTAATCTTCTACAATTATATGTTATTATGTCATATTAATTAATCATATATAATTTTATAGAATATGCTTTGAGGTAATAAAAAAAAGATTTTGTTTTGTCAATAATGAATGTTAAACAACTAAAGTGTGAGCCCTTCAATAAGCATGTCATCCACACAATTGCTCTCACATTTTTTCAGTTTATCTAATTTAGACATTATAAAAATTATAACTAAATTCGCTAAAAACAAAAAAAAGATTTATTCCAAATATAATTTTGAGAGCCCATAATTTTTTTCCCTTCTAGCCGGCAAAATTTTACTTCAAAATAATTCGATCGAGTTCTTCTTCCTTTTTTTTATAATCACAATCCCAATTTAATGTTTTTTTAAAAATTTTTGAACTACATTATTTTTGAATTATTTATTCAAAATTCTAATTAAAAAATTGGTTATGATATAAATTAATTTTTTTACAATTTTATTTTTACAATTTGAAATTTTAAATACCGATAATTATGTATCTGTTCAAAATCTTTTTTTATTAAATTTTTAATTCCAACTTTAAAATTCTGAAAATAAAAATTACTTTGTTAGCTATTTCATCAAAAGTGGTCTCATTAATTTAAAGAGAATCGAAAAGCTTAATAGTCCATGTAATTGATCATTCACCTCCTAATCATATATATATATATATATATATATATATATATAGAGAGAGAGAGAGAGAGAGAGAGAGAGAGAGAGAGAGAGAGAGAGAGAATCACGTAGGAACCTCTCTTAGAGTAGGGAATATGAACTTATAATAGCCGTTGGATTAATACAGATGAACGTCCAAAATTTAACAATTTTTATGGTAATAATTAGTGAGAATATTATATTGCCTCTAATATAATTATGATAAAAACATTTTAACGACCAAATTTTCTCTATAAAATATAATAACGACCCAATATAAAAATAAATTATTTAGAATTGTTCGTTAAATTTGGTCGTTAAATATTTTATAAGAAATTTGATCGTTAAATTATTTTCATATTGGGTCGTTATTATATTTTATAGAGAAAATTTGGTCGTTAAATTTTTTTTATATAATTAATATAGTTATCGTTAAAATTTTGTGGGTCGTTAAAATTTTATAGAGAAAAAATTGTGGTTAAAATGTTTTTTTTCCATATTTTAACTACCAAAACAAATTTTACAATCCTAACAAATTTAACGATCAAATTTCTTATAAAATTTATTAACGATCAAATTTCTCTATAAAATATATTAACGACCAAATATATTAACGATCAAATTTCTTATAAAATATATTAACGGTCAATTGTTCAACGTTTATTTTTGGGATAGCCCAAAAATAAGAAATCTGTTTTCCTAATTTGTATCTTATTTAATTAATAAATAATGAAAAATGAACAATCATGTGATTCTCACCTTGAGAAGCTTATTATGCACCTTCCATCATGAACGTACAAATTTTAATCCAACGGATCTTAAGAGTTCTTATTCCCTACTCTAAGGGTTGTTCCTACCGGATCCTGACCTTATATATATAACCAAAGTTACGGTAAGAAATAAGAACCATTAAGGATCGTCGGATTGTCGTCTATATAAGGACGTGTTATATTCTAATTTATTACATGATCGTTGTATAAGGTAATAAGATATATATAATTTGTTTTTATGGAAATACACTATTTATTGTATAATTCACATGTGTATGAATAATAAATTGCATCATCTCGGACTCCGCCGGAGAAATTCACATTGCAGCACTAGTAACATAAAATATACATGCACTATTACATTAAATTTGCACTACTAAATTTATACACATTATATACATGCACTACTATGTTATATTAAACGTGCATGTATATAGAGTGAATATAGTAGTGCACGTTTAATATAACCTAGTATTTCATGTATGTTGTGTATATAACGTGTATGAATATAGTAATGCACGTTTAATATAACATAGCAATGCACAACTATCACGTAATGCACGTTTATATAACCATATAGCGTGTATAAATATAGTAGTACACATTTAATATAACATTGAACGTTTAATGAATATAGTAGTGCACATTTAATATAACATTGCACGTTTAATATAACATAGTAGTGCATGTATATAGTGTGTATAAATTTAGTAGTGCACAGTGCATGTATATTTTATGTTACTCGTGCCGGAATATGAATTTCACCGGCGGGTCCGACTTATGCAACGATCATGTAATAAATTAGAATATAACACTTCTTTATATAGACGACCATCTTAACCATCCGTGCATTGATCCAACGATCCTTAATGGTTCTTATTTCTTACCGTAACTTTGGTTCTTACCACATTTTATCCATATATATATATATATATAACCAATTTTTTAAAACTCAATCCCGCACAAGGTGCGGGTAATACACTAGTACTATATTAAAGTCAAAGCACTTAAATCCCACGTGTCACTTCCTCATCTCTTCGCCGCCACATGTAATTTTCACGTAATTTTGATTTTTCAAAAAAAACAACTATACATATAGAGTTGACATCTTACCTCTTAAAATAATTATCCTATAATACATAATAGATATATACTTACCAAACTTACTTTTTAAATATTTATATTACACTATATATGTTAAAATTATATAATTAACACAATAATGGCTTACATAGATATATAATTTTATTTATGTAATTAATATGTGCGTAATGTTGATATACCTTTTTTTATATACATATAAATGTCTTAAAGGATGCACGTAAAGTAATTAGATTTCATTGGTCCCCTTATTATTTCGAAATAATATTTATAATAGTTAGAAATATTATTTAATTTATTTCTAAATATTCTTTTACCCAATCTTTCTATATACTCTATATCTATATATATGTAACACCCCAAATCCGTAGGACTCGAGGTGCTACTGGGCTAGGATCTCACAATAGATCCTGACCCTAGCCTGACAACAAGTTCACTGAATCTTAAAACAAGGCACCGAAAGATTAAATACAAAACGTAAAACTGATATATATAAATCTCAAAAGGTAATACATAAGTACCGCTGAGTACAAAAGAAACATATAACCGTACATCAAATATCCCATATCCCACGATAATATTCCAAGTGTACGGAGCCCTCAGCGGATCACCCTCTCTGGATCACTCTGCAATTCTCCTAACCTGCAAAGATCTATAACACGGTATGAAACCGTTAGCCAACCATACACATATAAAGAATGAGCATAAGCACAATCACATAACAGAAATACTAAGCACTTCAACATGATATCACACATTTACCCGGTTCATTATCTTTATATAAATGGTCCAACACAAGAATCGTATATATATAAATATCAATATGAACATATGTGACACGAGGAATATAACCCTCGCCTCTCGGGGAGGTTGCCAGCTGGAGTGGTGATCTGGTCACACTTCCCGTATACCCTATGAGAGTGGAGCAAGTGCCTGTCCCACTTCCATATATGGCCTGTCTGCAAAGAACCTCCCTGTCTCCACGCGGGATGACAGGGCAAAGCTGTCACAGCCCTACAATGGGCAGTCACTATACCATAGGTCGGTAAACATCATAGCACATACTATCAAGCATAAACATACACCACTCATGCAACATCCAATATAGGGATGACATTTAAGTAAGTCCTATGGACTTACCTCAATCTCGGAAGTACTCTCAGATACGTCCACTCTAATTTGGAAGGCAACACGGCCTATACAAGGCATACATATATATACATATCAATCTACTATCACACAAAGGGGTCACACCTAGACCCAAGGGATCCATAAGGATCATATCCAACTCGTAAACCTCAAAGTCGTAACCGGCATATCTATAACATACTCATCAACATCCGATACCTAGCATGGTACTAAGTCCCTCAAACTAGGAAGGAAAGGAACTACCCAACTATAGGTAGTCCCGGGACAAGACGCACCTGCGTGATCAAGGGACGCAGGGCGGAACAGGTAACCCGCAGGCGCGGCAGGGATCAGCCGCAGGCGCGGTGACACGGGACGCAGGCAAGGCGTTGGCGTTGGCGCTGCGGCACGGCTTCCGCAGGGGCGGCGACTTCCAGGCGCGGCGGCGGCGACAATACAGAACATGATCCCGCGGCTTCTCTTCGGCTCTTCACGTGATCAAATCACGTCTTCTCTCAACCAAAACCACACACATGCAACAACATACACATTCCATCATCACCCTATGATCAATACATCTAACCCTAAGCTAAAGAAGGAAGAACCAAGGAAAGAAAGAAGGAGAAGCAAGAACACTTACCACCTTTGTGGTCCTAGGCTGCAGGGAGAGATCACACCCTCAGTAGCTGGCTTCCAAGCTCAGCATACACATCAGCTCATCAACCAACATCAACCACATACACCAAAACTCTTTCAAACTCAAGAGATATCAAGAACAAGATCAAGAAGGGTGAAGGAGAAGCAAGGAGGACGTGAGCACAAAGGAAGAGAAGTGAAGATGAAACTCTTGATCGGCCAAGGGAAAGAAAGAAGTAAGACAAAGGTAAAGCACGGGTCAAGAGAGTCAACAAAACCGGTTGCAGCCGCCGGAAACCGCAGGGGCGGTTCCCTGAGCCACAGGGGCGGAAACCCGCAGGGGCGGCAGTCATGCCCGCAGGTGCGAAAAGGCTAAACACGGCCAAAGCCAATCTCGGCTAAGGTCAAGTCTCGGTCCGAAAGACTAAGGCTCTTACATCTCACCCCCTAAAAACAAGTTTCGTCCCGAAACTTACAAAGTCCTGAAACCACTCGGACTCCAAGAGCCGAGGTAAAACTCTCTATAACCCCAACATAAGCATGGAGGAACTCATCAACTCCAGCAATAAAACACTATCCAAGGCCTAGAGGAACCATCTCTAGCCAGCTATAAACACATCACAAGGCATAGAAGAATCATATCTCTAGCCGTATCATAACCGTAACAGAAAGGCATGGAGGGAGAACATCTCCAGCACTACTATGTCCATCAAAATAGCATGGAGGAAAGAACCATCTCCAGCTGAATCCTAAACGTATCACAATAGCATGGAGGAAAGAACCATCTCCAGCTATAAACAAGAATCATACTAGCACAACAAGATCTAATAAGATCATAATCACATCAAAGCTAGTATGAAATAAACACATCATAGCATATAAGCATGTAAGCACATAAGACTCAGCAAGCTAGTACTAAGATCTACTCGGTGATCATACGGGTGCACCTATCTCGGCATAGAATTCTGGATAGTTCCTCTGGATACTATCCTCAGTCTCCCATGTAGCCTCCTCGGGTCGGGTCCTCGTCTCGAATACTGTATCCTCAACATAGAAATGTCCTTCGAACGCATGCGTCTCATACCTCATTCTAGGACTGCAATCGGATGCTCAACAAAGGTGTGGTCCGGCTTTGTAAGAGCCTTAGCCTTTGGAGCCACTTTTGGCCTTAGCCGTCCCTGCGTGTGAGTGAGGCCGCCCCTGCGGCTCATCCATGTTTCCACCCCTGCGGCCAGGAAGCCCGCCCCTGCGGTTTCCTACGGTTGTGCCTCTTTTGTTGACTCTTTGACCCGTGGTTTACCCTTTCCTTCTTTTATTCTTTCCCTTGGCTGATCAAGGCCCCTATGAGGCACTGTATGGGCAGAGATGTCGTACCCCGTTATGTTGGGATGAGCAGATCAGTGTCAGTGGTTTAGCACCTGATCAGATTCAGGATGATATGGCTCGAGTAGCATTGATTAGAGAGCGTATGCTGACCGCACAGAGCCGTCAGAAGTCTTATGTTGACAGGAGGCGTAGACCTCTAGAGTTCAGAGTTGGAGCCCATGTGTGGCTGGGAGTGTCCCCGACACGAGGTGTTAGGCGATTTAGCATTAAGAGGAAGTTAAGCCCCGATATGTCGGACCGTTCGAGATTTTGGATCGGGTTGGGAGTGCAGCTTACAGGTTAGCTTTGCCTCCGAGGTTAGAGGGTGTTCACCTTGTATTTCATGTGTCTTAGCTGAGGGACTACGTACCAGCTCCGAGACCCACTGTGAGTTATGATGATTTGGTGGTTGAGCCGGACCACGTCTGTATCAAGCATTCTATTACAGTCCTAGGCAGAGGCATGAGATGTCTGCGTTTATAGAACATTCCTGTGTTGAGGATATAGTGGTTGAGACGAGAACCTGATGAGGCTACGGGAGAGACTGAGGATAGTATCCAGAGGAACTATCCAGAGTTATAGGCGGAGATAAATATACCTATAGGATCTAGGAGTAGGTCTTAGGACTAGCTTGAAGAGCGATATGATTACGTGCATATGTGCTTATATGCTATGCTATGTTTATTTTCGTGCTAGCTATGATGTGTTTATGATCCTACTAGATCATGTTGTGCTAGTACGACTGTTAGGTATAGCTGGAGATGGTTCTTACCTCCATGCTATTGTGATACGACTGTTAGGTATAGTTGGAGATGATTCTTACCTCCATGCTATTGTGATACGACAGTTAGGGATAGCTGGAGATGGTTCCTACCTCCATGCTATTTTGATAGACATAGTTTGGATGGAGATGTCTTCTCCATGCCCCGATGATAGTTTGGCTAGAGATGTCCCTCTACGCCCCGGATAGTAGTGTGATCTTTTGAGGTATAGTGTCATATGGGTTGATATCTTATGTACGAGATATGATACCTCCGATAGAGAGAGTGTATCCTGGTTTTGAGTTTGAGTGCTTTCGGAGTTTGTACAAGTTTCGGGACGAAACTTGTTTTTAGGGGGGTGAGGTGTAAGAGCCTTAGCCTTTGGAGCCACCTTTGGCCTTAGCCGCCTCTGCGTGTGAGTGAGGCCGCCCCTGCGGCTCATCCGTGTTTCCGCCCCTGCGGCTCATCCGTGTTTCCGCCCCTGCGGCCAGGAAGCCCGCCCCTGCGATTTCCTGCGGTTGCAGCCACTTTTGTTGACTCTTTGACCCGTGGTTTACCCTTTCCTTCTTTTATTCTTTCCCTTGGCTGATCCAGGGCTTCCTCCTCACTTCCTTTCCAGCTTTCTTCACGTCCCCCTTGCTTTCCTTGTTTCCCTTGATCTTGTTCTTGGTTTGGAAGAGTTTGGCTTGAGAATTGTGTGTGGTGGCTGTTGTTGTTGATGGTTGTGTATATGCTGAGCTTGGAGGCCAGCTCTTGAGGTGTTTGATCTCTCCCTGCAGCCTAGAACTCCTAGGGTGGTAAGTGATCTTGCTTCCTCTCTTTCCTTTCCTTGATTCCATCTCCTTAGCTTAGGTTTAGATGCATATATAGGTGTGTATTGATGTGGGTTTATGTATGTATATACTTGTATGTAACTTTGGATGAGTGAAGACGTGAATTGATCACGTGAAGAGTGAAAGAAGAACCGCGGGATCATCTTCTGCACTGTCGCCGCCCCGCGGCCAGAAGCCACCGCCCCCGCGGACTTTGTCTCAGCGCCTGCGCCAGAGCCAGCGCCTTGCCTGCGTTGTTAGCGGCCCTTGTCACCGCCCCCGCGGCTGAGTGCCGCCGCGCCCGCGGTTACCTGTGTTCCGCCCCTGCGTCCACTTTATCACGCAGGTGCGTTTTGTCCCGGTTCTACCTAGAGTTAGGTAGATCCTTTCCTTTCCTAGTATGAGCGTTAGTAGCATGCTAGGTACGAGTATGAGGTTAGAATGAGGTTGAGTACGGTATCGTTTATGCCGGTTACGGCTTTGAGGTTTACGAGTTGGAATATGATCCTTATGGATCCCTTGGGTCTAGGTGTGACCCTGTTATGAATATGAGTGTGATATATGTGTTATACCTTGTTTAGGCTGTGTTGATCTCCAGAGCGGAGCCGTTTGAGTTTGAGTCTGAGACTCCCGAGGTTGAGGTAAGTCCATAGGACTTACTTAGCTGTCATCCTTATATTGGATGTGTGCATGAGTGGTGTGTGTATATGCTTGATAGCCGTGTTATGATATTGTTATTACCGACCTATGGTCTATTGATTTCCCATTGTAGGGCCGTGACAACTTGTCCTTTCATCCCGCCGGGAGTCTGGAGGTTCTCTACGGGCAGGCCAGTATGGATCAGTGGGCCGGCCACCTGTCCACTTCCATAGGGTACACGGGAGGTGGGACCGGGGCCCCACTCCAGCTGGCACTATTCCCGAGAGGCGAGGGTTATATTCCTCGTGTCACATACGTTCATATTGAGATATTTATATATATGAGTTGAGTGTTGGACTATGATTATAAAGATAATAAATCGGGTAAATGCGTGATATCATGATGAGGTGTTTAGTACTTTCTGATGTGTGTTTGTGTTCCTGCATCTTCTGATATATGTGTATGGTTAGCTAACGGTTTTATACCGTGTTGTAGATACTTTGCAGGATAGGAGAACTGCAGAGTGATCCAGAGCGGGCGATCTGCTGAGGGCTCCGTACACTGGGGTCGTACTCGTGGGCTACGGGTTATTTTGACCATGTATATACGTTATGTTTTGTTTGTACTCAGCAGCGTTGTATAAACCTTTTGATACTTTTATAACAGTTTGATTTTTTGTATTTAATCTATTGGTGTCTTGTTGTAAGATTCAGTGAACTTGTTGTCAGGCTAGGGTCGGGATCCATTGTGAGATCCTAGCCCAGTAGCACTCCGAGTCCTACGGATTTGGGGTGTTACAGGCTCAACCACCAAATCATCATAACTCACAATATGTCTCGGATCTGGTATATACTCCCTCAGCTGAGACACATGAAACACAGGGTGAACACCCTCTAATCTCGGCGGCAAGGCCAACTTGTAGGCTGCGCTTCCAACCCGATCCAGAATCTCGAACGGTCCGACATATCGGGCTTAACTTCCCTTTAATACCAAATCGTCTAACACTTCGTGTCGGGGACACTCTCAGCCACACATGGGCTCCAACTCTAAACTCTAGAGGTCTACACCTCCTCTCTACATACGACTTCTGATGGCTCTGGGCAGTCAGCATCCGCTCTCTAATCAGTGCTACTCGAGCCACATCATCCTGAATCTGATCAAGTGTCAAACCACTAGCCGTACTAGGTTCATCCCAACATAACGGTGTACGACATCTCTGCCCATACAGTGCCTCATAGGGGCCATCCCAATAGATGTATGCCAACACACAAACTCGCAGCATATCCTCCAGCGTCTGAATGGTCCTCTCTGACTAACCATCTGTCTGAGGATGGAACGCAATAATAAAATGTAAACTCGTCTCCAGAGCAGTCTGAATATGTTGCTAGAACCTCAAGGTAAATCGTCCATCTCGGTCTGAGACGATCGTCCTCGGTACACCCTGGAGTCTCACTATCTGCCTAGTGTACTCCTCAGGTAATCTGTTCACCTGCCACGTCTCCCTAATAGGAATGAAACGTGCCGTCTTCGTCAATCTGTCCACAATAACCCAAATGACATAAAAACTCCGGCTCGGTCTCAGCCCGGTCACAAATCCATGGTGACGTCCTCCCACTTCCTTTGTGGAACAGGAAGTTGATGGAGCTCACCTCCAGGTCTGCAATGCTCTATCTTGATCCGTTGGTAGGTCGCACACTGTGCCACAAATCGGCCATATCGGCTTCAGCCCTTTCCACCAATATAAACGTCTCAAGTCCTCATACATCTTACTCGTACCTGAATGTACAGAGTAAGGTATACAGTAAGCCTCCTGTAAAATCTTCTGTCCCAGCTCTGTATCAGCAAGTACACAGACGCGACTGCGGCGTCTCAAAACTCTATCTGCTCCTAGCAGGAACTGTGGTGCCTCATCCCGAGACATCCTATCTCGTATCCTCATCAAGATATGGCAGGTCCCCTGCTTCTGTTGGATTTCACTCAACAGATCAGGTAGAACCTCTAAAGTACTCAGCCGGGCATCCTCATCCGGAAACCGAATATCCAACTCTAATCAGATCAAATCCCTCTATATCCTCTAGCTGTACCCAAACAGGAGCAGAAGTCAGACGTCTATTTAGCTCCTCAAAACTCTGTATACATTGATCAGACCATACAAATCTGGTAGTCTTCCTTAGCAAACTCGTCAATGGACGGGCAATCACAAAAAAAATCCCTCCACAAAGCGTCTGTAATAACCGGCTAGGCCAAGGAAGCTACGTACTTCCTTGACATTCGTCGGTGTAGTCCAAGTTACTACTGCCTCTATCTTCGCCGGATCAACCTTGATCCCTCAACTGAAACCACATGACCCAGGAATGCTACCTCCGGCACCCAGAACTCGCACTTAGAGAACTTAGCATAAAGTCCTCTATCCCGCAAAACCTGCAACACAGTCCTCAGCTGTCCTGCATGTTCCTCTCTACAGTGAGAGTACACTAGAATTTCATCTATGAAGACCACCACAAACTAATCAGGAAGTCGATGAAGATACTGTTCATCAACCCCATAAAGACGGCTGGACATTCGTAAGCCCAAATGACATCACTACAAACTCGTAGTGGCCATATCTGGTCCGGAATGTTGTCATGTGCACATCCTTCTCTCTCACCCTCAGCTGGTGATATCCTGAGCGCAGGTCCATCCTAGAAAATACTGTCACTCCCTGAAACTGATCCAACAAGTCATCAATACGTGGCAATGGATACTTGTTCTTAGTGGTCACCTTGTTCAGCTCTTTGTAATCTATACACAATCTCAACGATCCGTCCTTCTTCCGTACGAAGAGAACAGGTGCTCCCCATGGAGATACACTAGGGTGAATAAAACCCTTCTCGGCCAACTCCTCGAGTTGCTTCTTCAGTTCCAACATCTCAATAGGCGCCATCCGATATGGGCCTTCGAGATCTGCCTCATACTAGGCTCTGACTCGATACCAAAGTTCACATTCCTCTGAGGCGGCAAACTGGACAGCTCAGCAAACACATCTGCAAACTCACATACCATTGGGATATCCTCTAATGCTGGACTCTCCCCCTCCTTCATGGCATAACACCAGAAGGTCTCACAACCCCGTGCAATCAGTCTAGCTGCTCGTATCGCACTGATAACCATACCAGATTTTCCAAGGTCCCAACCTCGGAAAACCTCTATCTGTCCTAACTCGTTAGAGAGGGTAACAATCCTCCTACCTACATCTAAGACTACAGAAAGTCTATCCATCCAATCCATACCTAGTATGACCTCTTCATGCTCTAATGGCATGACAGAGAAGTCAACTAGTAAAACACGGGTCCCTACAAAAATGGGACAGTCACGAATCTCATGGGTACCTCTGACCCTACTACCATCGGGTAACCCTATACTAAAGGGTATCCCCTCAATCATATCTAAACTCAAACACTCAATACAAGCATCAGATGTAAAAGAAGACATAGCTCCAGTATCAAACAAACTCTAACAGGTAAACCATGGATCAAAATGGTACCTGTAACAGTCGGTGCAGCTGGCTCCTCTGCATTTCTCAGCTCAAAAGACTCTATCCTGAGCTCCTCTGGTATCAGTGGCATTCCCGCCACGACCTCTGCCTCTACTCGACCCAGGAGCAGCTCCCTGAGTAGTGGGATGATCCGGGACTCTCTGATGTCCTTGTGTTGTTGCTGCAGAGGTGGTCTCTGTCCACCCCCAGCTGCACTAGCAGGAATAGAACCTTGCTGAGACGATGCTCCACCCTGTCTTCAAAAGATAGCTCTGTGTCCTCGTCCACCACATATGTAACAAATCATTGTCTGCCTCGTACACTCTGATCGTATATGTCCATACCCCTCACAGTTGTAGCACTGTCGTCCCTTATCTGTAACGGGTGCAGATGAGGGATGACTCTGGCGACTCTAGTCTCGCCCTGCACTAGCAGCTCCAGCAATACTACTAGTCTGCGCAGTACGCTGTCTCTTCTCAGACCTTCCGGTATGAGAAGCTCTCCTCTGACTAACCCGCTCTCGCTCATAATCGGCAGCTCTATCCTGGTAGTCCATCAAGGACTCACAATGAAATCCCGCCATATAGGCCCAGGTGGCATCCCTCAGTCGTCGGGAAAACAAATATACGTGCTGATCTACAGAAGGTGCAGCTGGTCCCAGCAATGCCAGCTCCTCCTGAAATCTCCTGATAGCCTCAGAGACTGGTACATCCTCGAACCCAGCCTCTACAAATCCCGCAGTTTCTCCCTCCTTAATGAGGCAGGGCAGAAACGCTCTCTGATCATCGTCCGCATCTGTTCGTAACTGGTGACCTGCACTTGTACAGACCTCCACCAGTGTTGTGCCAAGTCTTTGAACAAACTCTGCACCAACTCTATCTGCCTGTCTGCCGGACACCTAACAGACTCCAAGGCTGAGTCTACGTGTCCTATCCAGAGCTCCACCTCCAACCCCACCTTCCCAAAGAAAGGGGGTACTCCTATCTGATGGAATGCTTTCAACCAACTGTCTGGTCGAGGCCCTCGATGCTCCTCTAAAACTCTAGCAATCTCAGCAGCAAGTGACGGTACAGCTGGCACTTGTGTAACCCCATGGGACCTCTCAGATGATCCCTCATGTACTGGCAGATTTGGGATATGTCTACCTGCTCTGACAACCTCCTCCACTCGCCGAATATACTCACGGAACTCAGGTCCTCCCATGGAGACATAATCCGAGTCATTTGTCTGGACTCGCTGTGGACCTTGTCTCCCAGCTACGCCGTTTCCAGTCTCAGGAACGACACTCTCAGCAACGTCCTCGTGAACCTCTTCCGCTGCACGTGGATCAACAACGGAAGTCCTACCCCGTCCTCTACCTAGAGGGTGTCTACCTCTACCTCGTCCAACTGCAGGTAAGGCTCTAGTCTGAACCATCTGCAGAGGACGTAAACCTAACTCAGAAGGCTATATATATGCCGTATGTATATATCAAATCAATCACAACAGAATATCTATATATATATTGTCGAGATCTTCAGAGGGGCGATGACTCACGTACACGATATCCCAAAACATTTTGTACTCATTTCATAACCAAAACCTTTTGAAAAGTCAGACCCCTTTTCGGGTTCTGTTTATTTATCTATTCGAACTTTATTGCAGATTACTAGTGCCATTGTTGTAAACCTGGACTCTGATACCAACTTTGTAACATCCCAAATCCGTAGGACTCGAGGTGCTACTAGGCTAGGATCTCACAATGGAACCTGACCCTAGCCTGACAACAAGTTCACTGAATCTTACAACAAGGCACCGAAAGATTAAATACAAAACGTAAAACTGATATATAAATCTCAAAAGGTAATACATAAGTACCTCTGAGTACAAAAGAAACATATAACCGTACATCAAATATCCCATATCTCACGATAATAATCCCAGTGTACGGAGCCCTCAGCGGACCACCCTCTCTGGATCACTCTACAGTTCTCCTAACCTGCAAATATCTATAACACGGTATGAAACCGTTAGTTAACCATACACATATAAAGAATGAGCATAAGCACAATCACATATCAGAAATACTAAGCACTTCAACATGATATCACACATTTACCCGGTTCATTATCTTTATATAAATGGTCCAACACACGAATCGTATATATATAAATATCAATATAAACATATGTGACACGAGGAATATAACCCTCGCCTCTCGGGGAGGTTGCTGGAGTGGTGATCTGGTCACACTTCCCGTGTACCCTATGGGAGTGGAGCAAGTGCCCGTCCCACTTCCATATCTGGCCTGTCCGCAGAGAACCTCCCTGTCTTCATGCGGGATAACAGGGCAAAACTGTCACAGCCCTACAATGGGCAGTCACTATACCATAGGTCGGTAAACATCATAACACATACTATCAAGCATAAACATACACCACTCATGCAACATCCAATATAGGGATGGCAGCTAAGTAAGTCCTATGGACTTACCTCAGTCTCGGAAGTACTTCCAACTATGATCAACTCTCAGATACGTCCACTCCAATCTGGAGGACAACACGGCCTATACAAGGCATACATATATACATATCAATCTACTATCACACAAAGGGGTCACACATAGACCCAAGGGATCCATAAGGATCATATCCAACTCGTAAACCTCAAAGCCGTAACCGGCATATCTATAACATACTCATCAACATCCGATACCTAGCATGGTACTAAGTCCCTCATACTAGGAAGGAAAGGAACTACCCAACTATAGGTAGTCCCGGGACAAGACGCACCTGCGTGATCAAGGGACGCAGGGGCGGAACAGGTAACCCGCAGGCGCGGCAGGGATCAACCGCAAGCGCGGTGACACGGGACGCAGGCAAGGCGCTGGCGCTGGCGTTGACGCGGGCGCTGCGGCACGGCTTCCGCAGGGGCGGCGACTTCCAGGCGCGGGGGCGGCGACAGTGCAGAACGTGATCCCGCGGCTTCTCTTCGGCTCTTCACGTGATCAAATCACGTCTTCTCTCAACCAAAACCACACACATGCAACAACATACACATTCCATCATCACCCTATGATCAATACATCTAACCCTAAGCTAAAGAAGGAAGAACCAAGGAAAGAAAGAAGGAGAAGCAAGAACACTTACCACCTTTGTGGTCCTATGCTGCAGGGAGAGATCACACCCTCAGTAGCTGGCTTCCAGGCTCAGCATACACATCAGCTCATCAACCAACATCAGCCACATACACCAAAACTCTTTCAAACTCAAGAGAGATCAAGAACAAGATCAAGAAGGGTGAAGGAGAAGCAAGGAGGAAGTGAGCACAGAGGAAGAGAAGTGAAGATGAAACCCTTGATCGGCCAAGGGAAAGAAAGAAGTAAGGCAAAGGTAAAGCACGGGTCAAGTGAGTCAACAAAACCGGCTGCAGCCGCCGGAAACCGTAGGGGCGGTTCCCTGAGCCGCAAGGGCGGAAACCTGCAGGGGCGGCAGTCATGCCCGCGGGTGCGGAAAGGCTA
The DNA here is from genome assembly GCA_002319775.1 of Fagopyrum tataricum. NCBI lineage: Eukaryota > Viridiplantae > Streptophyta > Magnoliopsida > Caryophyllales > Polygonaceae > Fagopyrum > Fagopyrum tataricum. The sequence continues at coordinate 7,811,159 of CM008282.1, forward strand.
AACTCGGCCAAAGCCAATCTCGACTAAGGTCAAGTCTCGGTCCGAAAGACTAAGGCTCTTACAATATATACCACTATTAAAGACAAAACAATTTTTTTTTTTATCACATTTCACTTCATCATTCATATTTTTTCACATGTCATTTTTTCATAGTTTTGATTTTTTGATAAATTAATATAGACATAAATATATTGTATTTATTTTTATTTCTATCACAATCTTTATTCTTCAGCGTATTTTTTAAGATATTCTTATTTAATATTTTTTACTTTTATTTATAAGATTATCGGATAGTTTATTATTATAACTTTAACATATAAATACATATTTCATATACTAATTAAAAAATAAGCATTAACTTAACAATTGTGTATTTTATTCTAATAGATCTGTTACATTTTTTTTTTGAATGGTAATATCTAAAACTACCTAAGATTTATCTTTTTATAATTGAACTTCTTAAATATACTCTAATTTAATATTTACATTTTAATCAAAATTTATATTTATTTTATTTCACTTTATCATCTTCAAAAATAGTCTACTAACATTATATTTATACTTTTGTATTGTATAAGAGTTGTAAAATTAGAATATGTATTATTATCTAAATTACTCTCTTTCTATTATTAATCTAAAATTATAATTAATTTAATTATAAAGTTTTAATTTCTCTTTGAATAAATTAATTAAAACTTTGGGAACATCGTTTTATTTATTTATTTAAATTATATAAAATTATTTATTCATTAAAATTAAATATACTCGTGTCTTGACACGAAAACTAAACGCACCTAATTTAAACTAAACACACCTAATTTATTGGTGAAACAAACAATATCTTATTGTAATAAGCACGAGAGTTGTTAATTCTAACCAAAAAAAAAAAAAAAGGACAATTGGTCTCATGTGTATGCCTGTATCTCGTGTTAGGAAATACCCGGGTCACATCCACGAATCCCACATGATCACATCAAGTGAATCGTGCAAGGTGTTGGGGGCAAACTAGTCATTCCCTCTACGACGAGATATTACAAGTATTCAAACCCCGAATACCAAACCGGTTGGAACGCGTTGAAAAAAAAGAGAAAGGCGAAGAAAAAGCACACAGGAACAGGTGCATCTCTGTCTCCCTCTCCGTTTCTTCCTTCTCTATGAATGTTCTTCCGTGAAAAGTAAAAACTCAAATTCCGTTGATTTGAATCATTTTAGTTGCTCTGATATGCTTTCGTCTTCGATTGATATCTGGTTTTTGCTGTTGTTTTCATCTCGTCTCATGATAGTTATTTAGAATCCCGGCAATGGAGCTTTGTTTTTGTGAAGAATTCAATATATATATGAAATAGGTTCATATTTGAGCGAATACGCATGATTTGACCAGAAACTGTGACAATATTAGTTTTAGGTCTTGATGTAGCATCTTCTGCTTTTGAAAGTGCTTCGATCCGTGCTTCCGATTTCGTTTCTTTTTTTTTGATGTATGCGCGTGTTCGTTGCTGGATCTTTTTGGAGAAAATAATCGTTATCTGCATGTGTAATTGCGATTTGTAGAAATAGATGTTTGTTTCTCCATTCTGAAATTTTCGCTTCTAGTAAGCTTCTCGTGCTTTTTTAGGCCCTTCAATCAGTGCCTCTTATTTCTTTTTTTTAGCTGCTACTGTTTAATCCTTCTTCCTTGATGTATGTGCGTGCTCATTGATGTAGCTGTTCATCTGAAACTTTTGTTAAATCATCTGAAACTTGTTTAGCTTGCTTTGCTTAATGAACTAGTGGTTTGGTGGGGGTAGGGGGAATATATGCTCTAAGTAGGTCAGGATCTAAAGTCTGTCATGATTATCCATGAAAGTAGAGTTCTTTCTATGGTTGGTGGTTTAGGGATTGCTGTAAGTCTGATACTTCTATTTGAGCTTCATTATGTCATCAACGATACCTAAGTAGGTTGATGTCATTGGCCAAAATTTTGTGACCAATTGATGAATATATGACTCAACTTTTGAGGCGTTAGTAATTGGAATTTCAACCAATCAACTGTGGATATGTCAATGTTTAATTAGATGAAATTATGGATTCATTAGATAGATGTATCGAGGTGCAATAGTTATTACTAGTACTTTTCTTGTTTAGATTTTTCATGTTACAATTGAAACTACATTCGAAGGCACAGTAAAATCCATGGACTCCTATTTAGATATTTCTTGTTGATCTTGAAAAGGCTTCTGCACAGAATGTCTAATTGCCTTTTAAGAAAGATGTGGTCTGATAAGGATAGAATGTCTAATTGCCTTATTAGAATGATAATAGAAGGCATTAACTCCATGGCTTACTGTTTTGTTTTGGATAATTGGACTCTAGCTTACTGGTGAATTGTAATTAGACAGTTGACTCTAATGACCCTTCATTTGTTTCTGATGTGGATGAATGGTACTGGTGGTTCTCCATATATGGCAAATATGTTGACTTGCAAGCTCTTGCTGAAAAGTTATAAATTGCATGTGTTTCGGATGTGGTGGTCATGACTATTGAATTTTGGATGTAAACCTCACAATACTAATGAATGACAATCCCTTTTTATTATCAAGAGAATCTGAATCTTATGGATAAAGATACTGCTGTGAAGGAGGATTCGTCGGAGAGGGCCAGGGAATTGCTCATTGCAATTTCTGAGTCTGAACCAGACAAGATTGAGGACTCAACACCTGTGCAAGAGAAGTCGGAGAAGCCTAAGGAAACCAATGAAGACAGACTTAGGGAAGAGCTCATCTCCATCTCGGACTCACCGTCACCTGACAAGATTGAACTACCTGCAATCCCCGGAGTTTGAGTATGTGTCTTGCATGAAAACAATGTGAATAAGGATTGCTTACACTTGTGAAGCTCTTGTGTTTTAGTTTAATTTTGTACTGCTTTCTAATTATGCAATTGCACAGTGACTCGTGAGGTTAGAGAGCAACCTAACCATGTGTACAGCTTCCTCCCTTGCCAGGGGCTGGAAAAACAGTTTTTATGCATGGGTTTCAAATGTATCCACTAGATTAAAAAAAAAAGGTTTTGATTGGGTTTATTTGCTTCTTTCTTTTGCCGTTACTTTATATTTGACTTATAATATACATTTTTAATTTCAGCTGAAACTAGCTTAGTTCCCGTGCCAAGCACGGATTTGGTTTAAACTATCTATTATACTTATGATCCAAGTTATTGTGATAATCAGGAAAAACTTAATTATAAATATATAAAAAATATTAAGTTAGTAGAGTGAAATATCTTCATATTTATATATAACAATATTAAATTTTTATAAACAAAATTATGATAAAAATAGTTTATTTTTCATATAAATATCATACGTGGTAAATATTGTATAGTTATGACATCAATATATACGATTCTCCGTAATTTCCATCTTACACAAAACTTTTTTGTCTAATATTTTTTATAATATAGTCCTTCTAAATATATAATATTTCAAATCTCAAATTAGGATACAGTACATATTAATATCTTCATTAATATGCATTATATTTTTTGAGAAATTAAAATAATAAGGTGACATAACCTCAAGACGACATATGAAAAAAAAGTGAGGTAGCTTTAACGTAAAAATGACATATGACGAATTTAATGTGACGATAACATGTGGCGATATTCACCTCTGTTTTAGTATTATATAGTAGATGGTCTTTTAGCTGATACAGCTTGCAATTATGATGGAATCTAATTGGGATCCTACTCGAATCCTACGGATCATTTCATTAAATAGGTCGACATTAACTTAATACCTCACGATGGGCCATAATTGTTTATTAATTTAATATTTTCCTATTGAAGCCGAATTTTGCAATTAATTAATGGTTAAGTGATTAATCATGTCAGCATGATCATTGATTAGTTCTTTTTATTATATACATTGATCCGTCGTTGATTTTGTGCTTCTTCGCTGATATAATTTAGATACTCAAAAGATTTTGAAAAAGACACATTAATATGATTTATCGTTGAAAGGTGAGGCAAGAAGTAGCAATGGAGTTGATAGATTTGTCAGTCATCTTGTTGGGTGGTTTGGTGGCTTTGTGGGTGCTTCTAAGGAAAACAAATGAATGGTTTTATGTGAATGGATCATTGGATAAGAAGACGACTTGGGTTGCCTTTCATTGCATAAGGAGACGAAGAGGCTTTTTCTTAACTTGCATCTTTTCTGGATTGTTTTATAGACAACTACATTGACATTGCCATTAATTACAACTTTGAACCAATGTTTGAGGATTAAAAATGAAAAAGAGAAGACATTCAAAATGAATCAACGATCCAAGAGGTGAAAAGAGGGGAATTCGGGCTTTCGTTAGAGGGAGGATCGAAGGAAGTTAATTCTTTATTGTTTACATTTTCTTTAAAAAAATACTTCTAAAATTTATTTTTTTAATAAAAATGAATTAAGGTAAATAATCTGTATAATATAACCCTGCCATAAATAAAACACGGAATCAAATTCAAAATAACCAATGGTTGTCTTAAACCCACACTTATCAACTAAGAATAAATAAAAATTAGAATTTTTAATATAATCGGGTTATTGCCTTAAATAAACACAGGCTTCTGTTCTTTTCACCATGAAATTGCTTTGATTACGCTTTGTTTCTCCGCTAATTCCTTATCGATCTATCCTATGGAGTCATCGATCTTTCCCAAAAATCCTTACTCAAGAAGCTCTGAATCAGTCGATCGTTCTTGACTAGGGTTCTTCGTCATGAAGCTGCTGTAAATACGAGTAAAACATTACTCCGGAGTTGTGGCAGCCATGATTTTGCGAAGACAACATGTTTCCCAAAAATGCTCATTGGGTTCGTTGTTATTCTGCTATCACAAATGCACACAAGAAATGAGTAAAAAAACTGTAGTGATCATGGATGGACCGAAGACAAAAGAGCAATCGTTGTTTGTAGGGTTAAGCGTTGCGCATAAGAGACACGAGTAGGATTAATAAGATGATAGAAGTATGACTTTGAATTGTGTCCCTAAACAGGCTTATGAGACATCCTTACTCATCAAGTTTTGTGACTTTGGGTGCTATAAAATCAAAGTTTGGAAAAGGATTTATATATGACTGTTGAAGATTTTGAGGATGATATCAGACTTATCTTCTCCAATGTTAACACTAGCTGAACTTGTGCTGAGGTGCCAAACTCACGAGAGAGTAGAGTTGTAAGACTATTTATTGGGGAAAACTATTGTTAAGGTTGTGTTGAGGTGCCAAACAACTAGATCGGAGTTGTAACACTAGCTGAACTTGTGTAGCATGATCTTGAAGGATGATTTTTTTTTAAAACTTTAGTTTAGTATAAGAAGACTAAGTAATTGCATTTAAGAATAGACAAAGGAGATATGTTGTGATCATATTTGGTTATATTTATCTAACTACATTTTCCTTTTCACATTATATGCAAATTCTAGCAGTATAGTGCGTATGGATTTCGACCGAAAATAATGTAGCTTACCTGTTACCTACCATTTTCTTTTGTTCCATTTTCACATGATGTGCTTCTGAATAATCTATAATTCAGTATTAATGATTTGGCCACAAATGGGGGGGCCCATTTGGGTGACAGGAAGGATGATAAGTATTGTAGAAAGCAATGGTCAATGGACAATGTTCTATTATGATATATCTCAATCGAATCTTTAAAAAAGGAAGTGAACCATTTCCTGCTTCCTGCAGCCAACCTTTGCCACTTCCTTGCCATCATCATTAGTTTCTTAATAATTATCATTGTTTTTGGCTGAGAAAATGAGGAAATATTGTTCAAGGTTGAGTTTAAGATGCTTTCGATCTTTGAGAGAGGGAAAGCTGGTTAATTGTATTGGTGTATGATGATGAAAATGGTTCCAACTGTTCTTATATAGTTGTGAGAAGGAGATTAACCAAATTAGCTTGTAGTCTTTAAAAATATTATAGCACTTATCCTTAACTTATACTTTGATTTTTCTCTTCTGCTCAATTTGAATATAGATGAATGATTTGGAGATCTCGTGTTGTGTTAATTAATCTGAGAGGCCCTTTAAGTGGCATCTATACTTCGAGTAGACAGTATGTTATGCTCCACCTGCTGCGACGCATCTACACTGAACAATTCACATGGTTTTGCTTACTCACAAGATAAGCACCGGTTAATATCACCAACTCTTTCTAACTATATAATACACTCTATTATGTCTCTATCTCAAATGGCATGACTGCACCGGTTAATATTGGAGAATATCTTATTACTTCGTGATTACACGAATTAACAAATGCCAGTAATCTATTTTTATCTTCTGAGAAGTGCAGGAAACCCATAATATATACAGATATACTCATACATTTGAAAAACACGAAGCAATTTTTGAATTACCCTCCACTGTTGAGACTCCACCATGAACCAAAAATCCCATCCTTCCATCTCATATTTCATTTTCTCGTTAAATATACTCATTTACTTTAACCGAATAAGGATTATAGAGACACCATTGCTCATCAATTCAGTGAATACAAGACAAACAAAGTGCAGAAAACGTTGTTTTCTCTCGGGGTTTGTTCTGGGTTTCCCACATCGAAATCTCCTCAACTGGGGAAATGTAGGTGGGTGTATAAGAACAAAGCAAGAGGCAACGGATTACATACTTACCTGGACGGGGTCAACGGGCGATCAAGAAGACCTGTGGCCTGGGACGGTGACCTCCATTGCACTTTACGGAGGGGCGCCGACCTAACATCTCCCCAAGTGGGAGAGTGTACGTCAAAATTTGTTGCGGCGGGGGCCTGCGTTCGCGCGGCCCCTATCCTATGCAGTTTAATCTCTTGTCAAAATCTATCAGTTTTTTGATTCAAACAATGACGTTAATTCATAAACCCAGACAACAAACTGAAAAGCCTTTAACTTTTGAGGTTTGAATGTAAATTATTGATGGTATCTGATCCGGTTCTTTATGGATAAAGAGTTGATTATAGTCTTAAATATACATAAATAAAATTCATAGAATTATGCATTTAAACTACTTACAACAGCAAAATTTAAACACACTTCAGCTTTATACTTGTCAAAATTATGCATCCAAGGCACGTGTGCTCTTTTTGCCTACCAAGTTGGCGATGTGGGAAGGCTCTTATCCTATAAAAGAAAGAACATTCCCTTCATCACTTCATGGTGTTTTTTTGCCTACCAAGTTGGCGATGTGGGAACGCTCTTACCCTATAAAAGAAAGAACATTCCCTTCATCACTTCATGGTGTTTAAATTGAACCCACGTTTAAGTTTTTATCTAAGAAGAAATGTATAACGTTGACTTGCAGATAGTTCAATTTGACATTGACACCGCTGAGATTTTTTAAAACAAGATATTGACATAAATTATCGTTGAAAGACTAATTCAACGCGGAGCTTGGTGACATTGAACGTAATCGAAAGGGAGAATTGACAAATCTTCATTGATTTTACACAATCCACCTTGTACTAACGAAATAATTAGTAGCCGAAAATCTCAAAATCTGATATATGTTGAACAATCTGATACCTATGATAAGTTGATTTGAACATGGATCTGCAATCTGATACTCATATCCCACATTTTGAACAGATATTGAAAACAAGATGTTTGATCAACATTACCCCATTATAAGTATAATCTCCAAATTGAAAATTTACTTAAACAATTGAAACTTGAACATCTCAAAACTCATAACAAGCTGATCGAATTCAAACAGGCAGCCAAGAAGTAGCAATGGAGCTGATAGGTTTGACAGTCATTTTGTTGGGTAGTTTGGTGGCTCTGTGGGTTCTTCTAAGGAAAGCAAATGAATGGTTTTATGTGAATGGGTCATTGAATAAGGAGACGAAGAAGCTTCTTCCTCCTGGTGACTTGGGCTTGCCTTTCATTGGCACTCAATTGTCTTTCCTTAAGGCGTTCAAGTCACCCGATCCGGATTCTTTCATCTCGAGTTTTTCCTCAAGGTCTCTATCTCCTCTTTATCTTTACCCATTTTTGAGTTCTTTATCTACAGTTACTAAAATGAGATGATTCATGTATATATGTAGATATGGTGCAACAGGAATATATAGAGCTTTTATGTTTGGGAGGCCATGTGTTATAGTCACTACTCCTGAAGTCTGCAAGAGAGTGTTATCAGATGAAGTGACATTCGGCCCTGGATACCCTACTTCTATCACTAAGTTGATGGGGAAGAAGGCCTTTCATGGCATCTCGTTCGAAGAACACAAGCGCATGAGGAGGCTCACCACTCCTCCTCTTAGCGGCCAACGAGCTTTGTCCCTCTACATCAACCACATTGAAGACACCGTGGTTGAATCATTGGAGAAATGGGCGTCCATGGAGAAGCCTATTGAGTTCTTGACGGAGACAAGAAAGATCGCGTTCAAGGTGATCATGTACGTGATGATGGGGGAGAGGAGTGATTCCATAATGGAAGCATCGGAGAAAGAGTACACCACTTTGAACTATGGATTGAAATCCATGGCTATTGATCTCCCAGGGTTTGCTTACCATAAGGCACTCAAGGTGACTACCTAGCTACTTCAACATATATATATCTTAATTAACTTAAAAAGTGTAATTTATAGTTGTAATTATTGTGTTGATGTAGGCAAGGAGGAATTTGCAAAAGATCTTCCAAAGCGTAGTGGACGAGAGAAGGATGGTGAATGTGGATGAAGAGAGGAAGGATATGATGGGGATGTTGATGGATGTCGAGGACGAGAATGGTGGCGGGAAGCTGAGTGATGAGGAGATCATAGACCTCATCATCATGTTCTTGAATGCCGGACACGAGTCTTCAGGGCATGCCATTATGTGGGCGATTCTTCTAATGCATGATCATCCCAATGTCTTACAGAAGGCAAAGGAGGAGCAAGAAGAGATAGTAAGAAGGAGAGAAGCAACACAGAAGGGGTTAAGCCTCAAAGAGACTAAGCAGATGGAGTACTTGTCCAAGGTCATCGACGAAACCCTTCGTGTTGTCAACATCTCATTTACGCTGTTTCGAGAGGCCAACACCGATGTTAACATTAACGGTATCTCACATTCGATCTATATATATATGTTGTTTTTGATGGATGGATGGATGGGATGAGTTTTCATTCTTAATTTTCGAAATTGAAGGGTATGTTGTCCCAAAGGGATGGAGGATACTGACATGGCTGAGAAGTGCTCATTTGGATGAGGATAAGTTCCTCAATGCCAAAGACTTCAATCCTTCCAGATGGGATGTAAGTATCTTATCATAAAATCATACGAATCAATTATAATATGTATTAACATATATAATTGTAAATTAAGATATAAATTTGTATGATAATGTAAAAGGATCCAAAAACAAGGGCAAATTACATTCCATTTGGAGCGGGTAGCAGGCTGTGTCCAGGCAGGGATCTTGCAAGGCTTGAAATCTACATTTTCCTCCATTATTTTCTTCTTAATTACAGGTAATCAATACTTTTTCTCATTATTTTTAGGACATTATATATAACATGATTTTTAATTGTGTTTTTTGTAATATATGGTGATGGTTACAGGCTTGATAGAGTGAATCCAAGGTGTCCAGTCAGATACTTGCCCATCTCAAGGCCAATTGATCATTGCCTTGCCAATATAAGAAGGATCAACTAACTTATAACTAAGCTGCATACTTACGTAAAATATTATGAGAATAACATCTGTATAACTATATTAATATTTTACTTGAAGCTTCATATTATACGAGTTTGTATTATAAATGAATATTCAGGATATTACGTATACAGTTTTATAGATACTCAAATCTATTAACATAGAAATCATTATAATTCAACCCATATAATATTGGTTTTTATACGAGTCAAGTTACTTGGGTTTGGTTCAAACTTGACTTGAGTTCGTTTAATATCAAAACAAGCCTAATATGAATTCTCGGTTCGAACTTGACTCATTTATAAACGAGATGAACATGAACATGCAAAGCTCAACTCATTCGGCCATATATATAACACTTTTTTCTAGGATTGTTATATTAACAATTTTGCACTAAAAGTTGTCATTTTCTAACCAAGTATAGATCCTTAATAACGTGACTTGATATATTTCTATTCTGAAATTTGTAATTTGCACAAACCCAAATGTGCATATAAAGAAAGGCAACTCGACCAAATGTGATTATTACAAATGGATATTAGTAATGGAAATAGAAAGAAACATGAAATTAAAATTAATGATCTTCCTCCTCACAGAACTTAGTGTACTCCTTTGGGCCCAACAAGGATTCCAGTTCTGATGGGTTACTTGGCTTCACCTTTATCATCCATCCATCTTCATATGGGCTTGAGTTTATCTACATTTTTTCCAAGCCCAAAACCAACATTACAAGATTCAGATTACAAACCTTAAATGCTCAAATATGGTAAATTGCAAAAACCACGCTTAAAATAAGTTATTTTCACAAAATTACTCCTAAATTTGTAAAGTAGACATAATTGCCCATAATTTTCAATTTTCTTTCAAAACAATTACCTTGTTTCAGTCATAAAAGTCGCACTGAAAACAAAAGTTGTAACATAATTTTTACCATAATTACAAAATATATATTTAATATATTTTTTTTTTCATTTTCTCTATTTTCTCATGTTATTTTTTTCTTCCAAATTTCTCAATCTTTTCCAGAATCAGGGTATTATTAAAATTTGAAATTCCAAAATTAATGATTTTGTGTTGTTTATGATGAAATGTTGGAACATGTTAGAAATACATAAACTAGTGTTATTTAACAATAAATTTGAACAAAAATAATTTTAATGCAGAACAAAATACATAACAAGAGTAAGAATGAATCATGTTAGAAGTTGCAACGTATAATCTATAATCTATAATTTACAATAAAGTTATGTTAAGAAGTTTTGTTTTTAAATGTGTTGCGAGTTTATTGAGGCTAAAAAATATTGCTTTTAGGGATGAACATTCGTCTTATTTTTCATTGAACTACCATAAATCTACACAGGTTAACAAAATTACCCTGAAACTATAAGGAAATGAAATGAAGATGGTGTGACGTACCAAACCGGGAGTCTCAGAGAGCTTGGTGTTAACCTCGACGACCTCGCCGGAGATGGGCGAGTTGATATCACTTGTAGCCTTCACACTCTCCACCGCCCCAAAGCTTCCGCCTTGTGCCACGGAGGTACCACCCTCCGGCAGCTCTACGAACACCACCTCACCCAGATGGTCCTACAAAAATGCAATAATTAAAGAATTAGATTGATTAAGATTTTAATTTTAGTAAATAAAAAGTATATATAATATATATACCTGAGCATGGTCAGTGATGCCAATGGTAGCAACTGAACCTTCATGCTTCACCCATTCGTGTGAAGTTGCGTACTTCAACCCTTCCAGGACTTCCAAACGGAAAACAAAACGACGCGTTTTAGTGAACTAATTAGTCAAAACTGTGCGTTTGATGTAATTAGATTGATTAAGATTACCGGAGGAGAAGCAGCGGGAAAGAGCAGGGGCGGTTGGAGCGACGGCGCGTGAGAGACCAAGCGCATTGGCTGTGGAAGAAGCCCACATTCTCAACGCCATTGGATGATTATATTTAAGCTCTGTGTATTCTCAGTGAAAGATGTCTGTGTAAAGCGTTGTAAAGCACAAAAAAGGAAGATATGAAAGGAAGGAGAAGGGTTATTATCTTGTTTGAATGGTGGACAATGGAAGCCTCACCCTCACCCTCCATTTCTCTTTTTTTTTTTTTTTCTTTCTCAGATATTTATATTTTGGCTTACTATTCATATATCACCGATATTCTGACATTTTGATATCACTCATAATGTCCTACACATATTAATATAATATAACATATATAAATAACGTCGCAAAGTCCGGGTTCCGAGTTCCGACCCGGTAGGATACAATCCCGTTTCATATATATTAAAAATTTTAATTTTAATAAATAAATAGAATTCATAACTATAATATTAGTTATATATTTAAATAAATTATATTATGATGTCTAAATTGACATATAGAATGGGTCATTTTGACTACTCAGTTCAGATTTGGTGTCTCAATTCATATTTGATTATTGATATGTTGTAAATTGTCATACTCTTCGTTTATTGTTCACTTATTCCAAATAAACACGATTTTGTGAACTTATCTCAAATTCACGTACTTTGATCCCCTCAAAAAAAATCTCTAATCTTGCAGCACAGATGCCAATTGCTCGCTCTTTTTTATTTTTCACTTGTAGAATATTAAAGCACCGTTAAACAAACAATTTTTCATATCAATTACAAAAGCTTAAGGAAATGTGACCTCCGTTGCTAACGGAGCGATTAATGTGTTGTTCCATTTTAATTACGATATACATAAATAAATATTTTTGTGTGTAAATCGTATAGGGTAAACACTATAAACAAATTATAGGTCAAGCGGGATTGGGTCCATCCCAATCTTAACCGGAATAGGATCTGGTGAGATTCAATCTAAAAACACAAGGTTTGTCCTGACCCGTCACATATATAATAGCCAAGACGGGACTAGAATGACCTCAATTCCGTCTCATCCCGTACCCAACCTATAAATAACCTCCCAAAGAAGTCTATGATTGTCTTAGTAAACAATTTATGATAAAACTAGTAGTATATGGTAAGTATTGATGCGTCATTGGATGTGTTGAAGGACGAACTCCAGATCTAGATCAAGCTAGAGCTTCAACTACTCCTTTGTTGTTTTGCAAGTGAGAACTTGTATAGAACTTGATAGGCGGAAGCGATTGAGATGGATGCAGAAGCGAATGTTTGATTCGATCTAGGGAGATCGAGCAAGCCGTTGGAGTGGATTTGAGGGTTGATTATTTAGAAGAATACTCGAATGTGAGTTCTTGGATTTAAGACTTAGATCCAAGGAAGAACTTTGAGGGGATTGAAAAGGAAGTGATGCCTAAAATCAAGAAAGGATTTTCCTTCAAATAAACTTGATTAAAATGAACATGATTTAAGACTTAGATACAAGGAAGAACTTTGAGGGGATTGAAAAGGAAGTGATGCCCAAAATCAAGAGAGGATTTTCCTTCAAATAAACTTGATTAAAATGAACATGATTTACGAGTGAGCCCAAGCATCCTTATATAGTGGATGAGGGTCAAACAAAAAGTCGGAAAATAAAGTCGGGGCTAACTCCCGAAACGAAAGGTCTATACTATCAATGGTCGGAATTTAAGTCCCAAAATTAAAATTTCGAAAATTAAAAAGTCTATTATTTTAAAATGCAAAAATTGGGAAATATATTAAAATATGCTAACTTAATGTCGTGACGTCGGAAAGACAATACATGCCGCTAACGGAGCCAAGTGTGGACGGAGCCGGTAGCCTATGTCATGGCGGAGTGGAGACATGACATGCCACTAAGGGGTCCGAGAGACATGATGGTCCGCGTGATGATTGAGCCCTAGCTTGGGTGATGACTTTGGATCAGGAACGAGTGAGTAGTCCATCGGAACGAACCCGCAAAACATCGTCCTCTGCATCTACATCCATGGTGGTCAAGGACGAATCAAGTATGTAAATTTATTATTAGATATCAACTTTATAGTTATTCATATTAGTTATTAAATCATATTATATGTACTATACATTATTAATCCTCTAATAAACATGATGATGGTTTAGTCATTTTATTTTTACGATATGTTCTTACTAAGCTATATTATATATATATATATATATAAACAGAGGTAATGAAGCTTACGTGTCGCGCCCATATTCGTTTCGCCTACGTGTCACACAGTCGCACTAAAAATTAATTAAGTTACGGAATTCCTTTATTTAAAAAAAGTTCAAATTTTTTTTATTTAAATTATATATTACTTTCATTACCATTATAATATAATAAATAAACATTCGTTTAAATTAGATACAACTTTTTTAATCAGACAATTTTTATTTAAAAAATATATTACTTTCATTTTGATCACAAATTTTATTTAAATTATATATTAATTCGTCATATCATTACCTTTTTAAAAAAAACATATTACGAAAAATTCTATTATGTTATATCATATTTTAATTTCGTTATAACTATACAATTTTTTTAAAATCAAATATTACATGTACAATTTATATATGTCCGAGTATTTATAAAATCAAAATACACAAACTTTATTTCCAAAACTTCTTAAAAATAAAATAAATTGTCTATATATTAGTTAAACACATACAAGGTACCGAAAATAAACTAAATTATACTAAGGGTGTGTTTAGTGTATTAGATATGTGTTTGTTGTTATGAGCATGGTTGTAGTGAGAGTTGTGGTTTTGAATGAAACATAATACCTATCTTAGTCATGGGACCGGTTTGGGGCAAACCGCTTTTGTAGGCTTAGGTTTCGGGGGTTTACGGTTTAGGTTTGGTAAAAAACCTAAACTGACAGTTTGAACCGTCCAAACCGTCGGTTTGGCAGCTGAGCGCAATGGTCTTATAACCGTTACGCTTCTTGTAACACCCCGAATCTGTAGGACTCGAGGCGCTACTAGGCTAAGATCTCACAATGGATCCTGACCTTAGCCTGACAACAATTTCACTAATCTTACAACAAGGCACAAATAGATTAAAACAAAACATGAAACTGATATAAAAGTTTCAAAAGGTTTATACAGAGTACTGCTGAGTACATTTAAAACATAACAAATATATACAGATCAAAAGATCCCAATCCCACGAGGACGACCTAGTGTACGAAGCCCTCAATAGATCACCCTCTCTGGATCACTCTGCAGTTCTCCTAACCTGCAAGGGATCTACAACACGGTATAAAACCGTTAGCTAACCATACACATATATAGAATGAACATAAGCACAATCACATATCAGAAATAATAAACACTTCAGCATGATATCACACATTTACCCGGTTCATTATCTTTATATAAATAATCCAACACTCATACGATATATATATATATATATATATATATATATATATATATATATATATATATATATATATATATATATATATATATATATATATATATATAAGTCGGTATATGAACATAAGTGACACGAGGAATATAACCCTCGCCTCTGTGGGCTATAGCCAGCTGGAGTGGATCCGACACACTTCACGTATACCCAATGGGAGTGTTCCATGTCCATCCCGTATATCAAGTCTGACCTATCCACAGAGAACCTCCCAGACTCCCAGCGGGATGTGATAGGGAAAGGTTGTCACGGCCCTACAAGGGGAAATCAATAGACCACAGGTCGGTAATAACAATATCACATGCTAGCAAGCATAAACATACACCACTCATGCAACATCCAATATAGAGATGGCAGCTAAGTAAGTCCTATGGACTTACCTCAATCTCGGAAGTAATCTCAACTAGGATCAACTCTCAACCTGGTCCACTCCAATCTAGACAACACGCCTATACAAGGACAAGTCACTCCATCCACGGCGGATAAACATAATCAGGGCTCATCCTGGACTCACAAGGCCACTAAAAAGACTACCGCAATCCAATATCATCAATCCACAACACAACTTGGCGGCTGGGCAGAAATCAGCCCGCAGAGAGCACGCAGGAACGTGACATGCCGCGACCTCTTCAAGCTCCCGCGATCTTCAGCTCTTCAAATCACGTCCTCTCTCAACCATATACACATATACATATAAATGTAATGTATGATCAAACATCTAATCCTAAGCTAAGGGGAAAGAATCAAAGGAAGAAAGAGAGAGAAGAAGAAGAAGGCTTACCACAGTTGTGGCCTAACCAAGAACTGATCACCACTAACACATCAGCTGGCTTCCAAGCTCAACAATGCACATTAACTCATCAACAACCACCAAAAGCCACACAAAACTCTTCCAACTCTAAGGAATCCAAGATCAAACTCAAGAAGGATGAAGGAGAAGCAAGGAGGACGTGAAAGGGTTGGATTAGAAATGAGAAGTAAAGTGAAACCCTGCTCAGCAAGGTAAGAAGTAAGGGAAAAGAGTAAAGCACGAGTCAACCGGTCAACAAAACCGGCGGCAGCCGCAGGAAACCGCGGGGGGCGGTTCATTGGGCCGCGGAGCGGAAACCCGCTGGGGTGGCACACATGCCCGCGGGGGCGGCTAGGCCAAATCTCGTCCAAAGCCAAACTCGGCTAAAGTCAAATCTCGGTCCGAAAGACTAAGGCTCTTACATCTCACCCCTAAAAATAAGTTTCGTCCCAAAACTTGCAAGGTCCTGAAACCACTCGGACTCATAAGCCGAGGTATAACTCTCTATAACCTCAAACATAAGCATGGAGGAAATCATCAACTCCAGCAACAAGACACTAACTAAGGCATAGAGGAAAACCATCTCTAGCAAACTCATATCCATAACAGAAAGGCATGGAGGAAAAACATCTCCAGCAACACTATGTCCATCAAAATAGCATGGAGGAATAATCATCTCCAGCTGAATCCTAAACGTATCACAATAGCATGGAGGAAAGAGCCGTCTCCAGCTATAACAATAATCATACTAGCACAACAAGATCTAATAAGATCATAATCACATCAAAGCTAGTATGAAAATAAACACATCATAGCATATAAGCATATAAGCATATAAGCACATAATACTCACCAAGATAGTACTAAGATCTACTCGGTGATCCTACTGGTGCATCTAACTCAACATAAAACTCTGGATAGTTCCTTTGGATACTATCCTCAGTCTCTCGTGTAGCCTCATCAGGTCCTCGTCTCGACCACTGTATCCTCAGCATAGGAATGTCCTTCGAACGCAGGCGTCTCATACCTCGTTCTAGGACTGCAATAGGGTGCTCAACAAAGTGTGGTCCGGCTCGACCACCAAATCATCATAACTCACGATGTGTCTTAGATCTGGTATGTACTCCCTCAGCTGAGACACGTGAAATACAGGGTGAACACCCTCTAATCTCGGAGGCAAGGCTAATCTGTATGCTGCGCTCCCAACCCGATCCAAATATCGAACGGTCCGACATATCGGGGGCTCAACTTCCCCTTAATGCCAAAACGCCTAACACCTCGTGTCGGAGACACTCTCAGCCACACATGGCCCCAACTCTGAACTCTAGAGGTCTACGCCTCTTATCAGCATACGACTTCTGACGGCTCTGGGCAGTCAGCATCCGCTCTCGAATCAGTGCTACTCGAGCCACATCATCCTGAATCTGATCAGGTACCAAACCACTAACACTGCTCTGCTCCTCCAGCATAATGGGGTACGACATCTTTGTCCATACAATGCCTCATATGGGCCATCCCAATAGATGCATGCCAGTTGTTGTTGTATGAGAACTCAACAAGTGGGAGATGATCCGTCCACACTTGTCCCCAATCCAACACACAAGCTTGCATCATATCCTCCAATGTATGAATGGTCCTCTCTGACTGACCATCTGCTTGAGGATGGAACGCAGTAGTGAAGTGCAAACTCGTCCTCAGGCAGTCTGAATCTGCTGCCATAATCTCGAGGTAAATTGTCCATCTCTGTCTGAGACGATCGTCCTCGGTACACCATGGAGTCTCACTATCTGCCTAGTGTACTCCTCAGGTAATCTGTTCACCGGCCACGTCTCCCTAATAGGAATGAAATGTGTCGTCTTCGTCAATTTGTCCACTATGACCCAGATGGCATCAAAACTCCGGCTCAGCCTCAGTCCAGTCACAAAATCCATGGTGACGTCCTCCCACTTCCTCTGTGGAACAGGAAGGGATGGAGCTCACCTCCAGGTCTGGAATGCTCTATCTTGACCTGCTGGCAGGTCACACACTGTGCCACAAATCTGGCCACATCGGCTTCAGCCCTCCCCACCAATATAAACGTCTCAAATCCTGATACATCTTACTTATACCTGGATGTACAGAGTAAGGTGTACAGTGAGCCTCCTGTAAAATCCTCTGTCTCAACTCTGTATCAGCAGGTACACAGACGCAACCACGGCGTCTCAAAAAACTCCATCTGCTCCTAGCAGGAACTGTGGTGCCTCATCCCGAGACATCCTATCTCGTATATCAGCAGTATCGGGCAGGTCTCCTGCTTCTGTTGGATCTCACCCAACAGATCAGGAAGAACCTCTAATGTACGCAGCTGGGCATCCTCATCAGGAAACTGGATGTTCAACTCTAACCAGATAAGTCTCTCTGTAACTGTGCTGAACTGTCAATCTCGCAATCGCCTGCTCTCGAGTCGTCTTCCTCCTACTCTGGGCGTCGGCGACAACGTTCGCCTTCCCTGGATGATACAAAATCTCTAAATCAAAGTCCTTGATCAGCTCGAGCCACCTACGCTGGTGGTTATTCAATTCCCGCTGCGTGAAAATGTACTTCAAACTCTTATGGTCTGTGAAGATCTGACATGTAGCACCATACAGGTAATGTCTCCAGATCTTCAGTGCATGAACTACCGCTGCCAACTCCAGATCATGAGTCGGGTAGTTCTCCTCATACGTCTTCAGCTGTCGAGACGCATAAGCAATCACTCTGCCCCGCTGCATCAACACACATCCCAAGCCTAGCTTGGATGCATCACTGTATACCACAAAATCATCTATACCCTCTAGCTGTGCCAAAATAGGAGCAGAAGTCAGACGTCTCTTCAGCTCCTCAAAGTTCTACACTGATCAGACCACACAAATCTGGTAGTCTTCCTCAGTAGACTTGTCAGTGGACGGGCAATCACAAAAAATCCGTCCACAAAGCGTCTGTTATAACCGCTAGGCCAAGGAAGCTACGTACTTCCTTGACGTTCGTCGGTGTAGTCCAAGCTGCTACAGCCTCTATCTTCGCTGGATCCACCTTGATCCCTTCAGCTGAAACCACATGACCCAGGAATGCTACCTCTGGCATCCAGAACTCACACTTAGAGAACTTAGCATAAAGTTCTCTATCTCGTAAAACCTGCAATACAGTCCTCAGCTGTCCTGCATGCTCCTCTCTGCTGCGAGAGTATACCAAAATATCATCTATAAAGACAACCACAAACTGATCCAGGAAGTCAATGAAGATACTGTTCATCAACTCCATAAAAAACTGTTGGGGCATTCGTAAGCCCAAATGGCATCACTACAAACTCGTAGTGCCATATCTGGTCCGGAATGCTGTCCTGTGCACATCATGCTCTCACCCTCAGCTGGTGATATCCTGAGCGCAAGTCAATCCTGGAATACAGTCGCTCCCTGAAGCTGATCTAACAAGTCATCAATGCGCGGCACTGGATACTTGTTCTTGATGGTCACCTTGTTCAGCTCTCTGTAATCTATACACAACCTCAACGATCCGTCCTTCTTCCGTACGAAGAGGACAGGTGCTCCCCATGGGGACACGCTAGGGCGAATGAAGCCCTTCTCAACCAACTCCTCAAGTTGCTTCTTCAGCTCTAACATCACGACAGGCGCCATCCTGTATGGGGCCTTCGAGATAGGTCTCGTACCAGGCTCTAACTCAATCCCAAAATCCACACTCCTCTGAGGTGGCAAGCTGGACGGCTCAACAAAAACATCTGTAAAATCACAGACAACTGGATATCCTCTAATGCTGGACTCTCCCCCTCCTTCATGGCATAACACCAAAAGGCCTCACAACCTTGTGCAATCAATCTAGCTGCCCGTATCGCACTGATAACTGTGCTTGTCTTTCCAAGGTCCCAACCTCGGAAAACCTCTATCTGACCTAACTCGGTAGAGAGGTAACAGTCCTCCTACCTACATCTAAGACTGCAGAGTGTCTATCCATCCAGTCCATACCTAGAATGACTTCTTCATGCTCTAATGGCATGACAAAGAAGTCAACTAGTAACACACGAGTCCCTACAAAAATGGGACAACCATGAATCTCACGGGTACCTCTGACCCTACCACAATCGGGTAACCCTATAATAAAGGGTATCCCCTCAACTGTATCTAGACTCAAACGCTCTACACATGCATCAAAAATGAAAGAATGCGTCACCAGTATCAAATAACACTCTAACAGGTAAACCATGAATCATAATGGTACATGTAGCAGTCGGTGCAGCTGGCTCCTCTGCACTCCTCAACTCAAAGACTCGCCCTGTGGCCCTCTGGTATCAGTGGTGCTCCTACCACGACCTCTGCCTCTACTCGGCCCAAGGGCAGATCCCTGAGTCGTAGGCGATCTGGGACCCTCTGTTGTCCCTGAGTTTGCTGCTGCTGAGGTGGTCTCTACCCACCTCCCGCTGCACTAGCAGGAGAAGAACCTTGCTGAGATGCAGCTCCGCCCCTGTCGGCAGTAAACGGCTCTATGACCCCGTCTACCACAGGTAAAACACGTCATTATTGGCCTAGTACACTCTGGTCTTATATGTCTTGGATCACCACAGTTATAACACTGTCGTCTCTTCTCTGTAGCTGGTGCAGATACGGGACGACTATGGCGTCTCTGACCACGCTCAACACTAGCAGCTCCAGCAGTACCACTGGTCTGCCCAGTACGCTGTCTCTTCTCAGACCCTCCGGCCTGAGAAGCTCTCCTCTGCCCAGCTCTCTCTCTCATAATCTGCAGCTCTGTCTTGATAGTCCATCAAGGGAATCACAATGAAAACCCGCCATATAGGCTCGGTACCATCCCTCAATCGTCGAGAAGAAAGATAAACATGATGATCAGCAGGAGTGCAGCTGGACCCAGTAAAGTCAGCTCCTCCTGAAACCTCCTGATGGCCTCTGAGACTGGTACATCTTCAAATCCAGCCTCAACAAAGTCGCGCAATTTCTCCCTCCTCAATGAGGCAGGCAGAAACGCTCTCTAATCATGGTCCTCATCTGGTCATAACTGAGAACTTGACTCCGTACTGACCTCCACCAGTGCTGTGTCAGATCTCTGAACAGGTCTGCACCAACTCTATCTACTTGTCAGCTGGACATTTGATAGACTCTAAAGCCGTGTCCACATGCCCTATCCACAGCTCCACCTCTAACCCCACCTTCCCAGAGAAAGGAGTACTCCCAACTGATGAAATGCCTTCAACCAATTGTCTAGTCGAGGTCCTCTGTACTCCTCTGGAGCTCTAGCAATCTCAGCAGCAGGTGCCGGTACAACTGCACCTGAGTCACTGTATGGATCTCCTAGTGGATACCTCATGTGGGCAGATCAGGAGCACGTCTGTCTGCCCTGACGGCCCCCTCTACCCGTCTGATATACTCTCGGAAGGCTGGTCCCTCCATGGAGACACAAACTGAGCCATCTGACCGGGCTCCCTGTGATTCCTGACTCCCAGCTGCCCCGTTCCTAGTCTGGGAACGACACTCTCGGCGACATCGTCATGAATCTCCTCTGCTGTACGTGGATCAGCAGCAAGAATCCTACCCCGTCCTCTACCTAGAGGGGGTCTACCTCTACCTCGTCCAGCTGCAGGTAGGGCTCTAGTATGAACCATCTACAGAGGACATAAACCTAACTTAGAAGGCTATATATATATATATATATATATATATATATATATATATATATATATATATATATATATATATATATATGTATGTATGTATGTATGTATAGATATATATCACACATCACATCAAATAGTATCTATCTATATATATATATATATACCTATATTGTCGAGATCTTCAGAGGGGTGATGGCTTCATGTACACACTAACCCAAAACGTTGTACTCATTTCAAACCAAAAATCTTTTGAAAAGTCAAACCCCTTTCGGGTTCTGTTTATTTATCTATTCGACCTTTATTGCAGATTACAAGTGTCATTGTTGTCAACCTGGGCTATGATACCAACTTTGTAACACCCCGAATCCGTAGGACTCGAGGTGCTACTGGGCTAGGATCTCACAATGGATCCTGACCCTAGCTTGACAACAATTTCACTGATCTTACAACAAGACACACATAGATTAAAACAAAACATGAAACTGATATAAAAGTATCAAAAGGTTTATACAGAGTACTGCTGAGTACAATCAAAACATAACAAATATATACAGATCAAAAGATCCCAAAACCACGAGGACGACCTAGTGTACGAAGCCCTCAGCAGATCACCCTCTTTGGATCTCTGCTCTCCTAACCTGTAAGGGATCTACAACCCGGTATAAAAACCGTTAGCTAACCATACACATATATAGAATGAACATAAGCACAATCACATATCAGAAATAATAAACACTTTAGGATGATATCACACATTTACCCGGTCATTATCTTTATATAGATAATCCAACACTCATACGATATATATTATATATATATATATATTATATATTATATATATATATATATATATATATATATATATATATATATAGTCGGTATATGAATAAGTGACACGAGGAAATATAACCCTCGCTGTGGGCTATAGTCAGCTGGAGTGGATCCGGCCACTTCACGTATACCCAATGGGAGTGTTTCATGTCCATCTCGTATACCAAGTCTGACCTATCCACAAAGAACCTCCCAGACTCCCAGCGGGATGTGATAGGGAAAGGTTGTCACGGCCCTACAGGGGGCAATCAATAGACCATAGGTCGTCGGTAATAACAGTATCACATGCTAGAAAGAATAAACATACACCACTCATGCCAACATCCAATATAGAGTTGGCAGCTAAGTAAGTCTTATGGACTTACCTCAATCTCGGAAGTAATCTCAACTAGGATCAACTCTCAACCTGATCCACTCCAATCTGGAGGACAACGGCCTATACAAGGCATACATATATACATATCAATCTACTGTCACACAAAGGGGTCCACACCTAGACCCAAGGGATCCATAAGGATCATATCTAACTCGTAAACCTCGATAAAACTAAACCTCAAAGCCATATCTAGCATATTCCGATATCATATAATCTTTATCATTCATAAACATGCCTAGCATGGTACTAATTCCCTCATACTAGGAAAGGAAAGATCTATACTACTCTAGGTAGATCCGGGACAAGATGCACCTGCGTGACAAAGAGACGCAGGGCGGAGTAAGCAATCTGCAGGCGCGGCAAGACTCAGCCGCAGGCGCCGGTGACAGCGGCTGTAGGCAATGCAAGCACGGCCGCAGGCACGGCGCGCGCGCTGCGGCACGGCTTCCGCAGGGGCGGCGGCTTCCAGGCACGGGGGCGGGCGACGGTGCAGAACGTGATCCCGCGACCCTTCTTCAGCTCTTCACGTGATCAAATCACGTCTTCTCTCAACCAAAATCATACACATGCATATACATTCATATATTAACATTAATCTATGATCAAACATCTAATCCTAAGCTAAGGGAAAAAAATCAAAGGAAGAAAGAAGAGAAGAAGAAGAAGAAGAAGGCTTACCACAGCTGTGGCCTAACCAAGAACTGATCACCACTAATACCTCAGCTGGCTTCCAAGCTCAGCAATGCACATTAACTCATCAACAACCACCAAAAGCCACACAAAACTCTTCCAACTCTAAGGAATCCAAGATCAAGCTCAAGAAGGATGAAGGAGAAGCAAGGAGGACGTGAAAGGGATGGATTGGGAATGAGAAGTGAAGTCAAACCCTTGCTCAACAAGGTAAGAAGTAAGGGAAAAAAGTAAAGCACGAGTCAACCGGTCAACAAAACCGGCTGCAGCCGCAGGAAACCGCGGGGGCGGTTCACTGGGCCGCGGGAGCGGAAACCCGCTGGGGCGGCACACATGCCCGCGGGGGCGGCTAGGCCAAATCTCTGCTAAAGTCAAATCTCGGTCCGAAAGACTAAGGCTCTTACACTGCTGCCTGCCAATGGCTATATTATTATAGCCATTTGTGGGCCCCACTCCAACGGCTATATAACTTTTAGAAGTAGGTTTTTATTAAAATATGATAATAAGTAATGCTTTTTTACCTATCTAACTCATTACTTATTTCCTATAAATACTCAACTCTACCTTCTTCCTCTAAATTAAATCCCACACTATCTTCATCTCTTCTTTCTCGAATCATTTCTCGAGTCTCGACTCTCTTCTTTCTCGAATTCATCTCTCGTATTCTCGTAACGGCAAACCCAAGTGACCACATCTCTTCTCAATTCTTCCCTAGAACCGAAGAATGTGAAACTCAAATGCCGAAAATGCCGAAATGCCACCACGACGACGTCTACCCCACCGAAAACGCTTACATCCGAGATTTTTACGAAGCATTACAAGAAGGGGCTGCCGGTGGACGAGTATTGTCAAGTTTCATGAAACGATTGTCCAAAGGTGTACAAGTGGAGGATCAAGGGTGGCTACAAGACTTTGCAAACGCACATGACAAATGTCCACCCCGAAAAGCTAGGGATATCACGGGACAATCACAATTGTCCTACGGGTTTACATCTTCTTCCTCTCAATCTCCTTTATTTATGCATAACCATTTTGAAGAAATATTAGGATTAACCGATGTTATATGTTCTCATGCATTTCCATATTCTTATTCCGAATACGAAGAAGTTAGAACATATAACACTAAGGGGGTGTTTGGTATCCATATCTAGATATCAGATATGGGTATCGATATAAAAAAACTCATATCTATGTTTGGTATACAAGTATATGGATATCAAACTGATATCTTAATATACTCCTTGTACACATTTTCTCCTATTTTGATATACTCAAAAAAATGGAGGTATCACATATCTAAAATTGCTCCTCCCTCTTCTATTATTCCTCTCCGAAACAAAGGTATCAGATATCGATCTCATACCCATACCTTGATACTTCATACCCATATCTTGATACCCATACCTGATATCTAGATATGGATACCAAACATGCCCTAAATATCTTCAACCTTTCAATAAACAAAATTTTTCGCAAACCCGTTTTCAAATTAGCAACTAAATCTTACCTACAAAAGAAAGGGAATACATTTCGATTTTGACATCTTTTGAGCATCATCAAGATCTATTCGTAGTGATATTTTGAGTATACAAATGCAAAAACATTTTTACATTGACATTACTTTACATTTTATTGATAACGATATATTTTTATATAAACATGTTATTGAATTTCGTTATTTCAATGTAAAATTTGAACAAAAAATCGGTAAAAACATTTTTACATTGACATTACTTTACGGATAACGTATAGACTTAAAAACTTATTTTTGGAGATTGTATACCATCCCTAAATATCTAATAACTGCGAATCAGTTAATGTGGCACTAAATTGAACAAAGAATCGGCAAAAAAAAGACCACCAAAGGTCGAAAGGGGGAAGAACAAACTCCCTCACCCGGTGGGAAAATTGATAAGAAATTCAGTAGATGGGAGGAGAGATTGACCACCATAGCCCCCTTGGCGGTGCTGAGGATGACCGAGGCAAAGTCGAGATCATCCTCAAAACAATCGGCCCTCTTCGCCCTTCTCGTCTTAAACTCCCTCCTCGTCTCAAGGTGAATTCACGATCCTTTTCTTCGATTTTCTCCTTCCCTTCTCAGATACTCCGTATAAGTTTTAATAAGAACTGAATAAAGGGTTTCTATCCGCCAATGCTTATAAACTGATGTTATTAATTAGACTTCGTCGGAAATCACGATCAATCAGAAAACATTTGCATATTTTGATCTGTTTTTGAGGGGTTTTGGTGGTTCTTTGTATGGAATTTGGTGATCATACAACTTATCATATGGTACCGTCTTCGGATGCAAATGGTTGGAGAGATAGCCAGTTCCTGTATGATTAGGGATTTTTTTTATATGGCTTTCTCGTGTTCAAATATGAAGAAAATTTGAGATTGGATTTCTTGCATGTGGCAATTGGCATCTACACTCCAAACATGTGTATTAATTTTGTGGATTAGGAAGGGTGAAACCCTTGATTTTTAGCCCTAGAATTACGATGAGGCACAAGAAGATGAAAAGTTAGGGCTGTGTATGGGACGGGGCTGAATCCTGTCGGTCCCTCTGTTCCGGTCAGGGCTCGAGCAATCCCCTAGACCCATAATTGTTTACAGCTTACCCTTTAGAGTTTACACTTGAAAAGAAAAACATCCGACTTTCCAAGCATCCCTGTGTTGCACGATCTTCTCAAAAACATGATTAAACTTTGTCCAAAGATTAGCATTACCTGTTACACAAACTCTTAAAAACATAATTTGTCTTTTGATTTCTAACCTTACTCCTTAGGGGCTAGGGCTACCAAATTAAAGGTTGATATCAAGTGGAACCACTGGTTAGGATTAATTTCATTTAAAATTAAAAAATTTAATTATATACGGACGGGCCTAGCAAGAGGAAGAAGTTAAGGCCGGCCTCCCGTCCCGATATTTCTAACTGGGACGGGATTGCTATTTTTTTTGAATGAAATCCACCGTGATCGGGATGTGACCTTGTCAGTGTCGGACTGTCGGAATTTGCGGGATTCGTGCCCACCCCAATGAAAAATGCTATTGCATGTACTGGTAATTAGCCAGTCTGCATTGCATTTCAGTTTGTATATATAATCAGAACCTTTATCCTGATGAAGAGAGTCTTGGTCTATTTGACTTTTTTAATCACCTTATATGGTCATGTCTTTTGTCCATTTTGCCTAATAAAAGCCTTTGCTTCCATTTCTGGATAGCATTATAGAAAGTACATGTTTTTGTCATTCAAATACTTACCATGCTGTATCTCAAGAAGTGGAGGGGGATATAAATTACTGTAGTTTGCCTTAATTTCTATGTTCCTGTCAATATTAGCTAAATTACTTATTATTTCTTTCTGTATAATAGGTATGTGACTTGAGGAAATTAGTTGGTGAAAATGGGCATTTACCAACAGAAAATTTGAGTCTTATTTTGCGTGGAGATGTATTGAGTGACAAGAAAGATGGAGAGGACGTCTATGCCCAGTTTAAAGATGGTGGTATGTATCTTCCTTCAACAACATTGAGTCTTATTTGCTCAACTGATGAAATTGAACAATGCTTTTCTTTTTTTTGTTCGCGTTGTTTATTCATGTTTCACTTGCACTATCAACTATTCTATAGTAATTTAGTAATGGGTTCAGGCTCATTTGAAGGAAATAAGCAGGGGAAAAACACAGTTGTTTTAGATAATCTTGTTAGTCACGTGCATATCATGAAAACAATACTACATTTTAATCAGCTGTAAAAAAAAGTTGTAGGTATGTTCATTGGTAGGGAAAGAGGAAAAATAATCTCAAGCTTTTATTTCCGGCAAAAGTTCAGCTGTAAGCTTGAATTTCAGACTTAAACTCATAATTGAATCCTAGTTGTTCAATTACATAGAAAACCACGATTGACCTCTGGCATAGTTGAAAACTTGCGACCTTTCCTTAAATCGTCAAAACTGCAAATGCAAGCTCCCTCTTTTTATACAAAAAAATGAAACACTTTTTTTACTTCATGATGAAAAGTTTCAAAATAAGAGCATAAATAAATAAATTGACATGCAAAACCATCAAAATATGTGAAAGGTAAGGAAACAGGTCAAAGCAACAGGAAAAGTTTAGATTGAGACCAACAAAGTAGCTCAACTTTTTTCACTTAAACAAATGTAGCTTTCGGGTTTGATGTCGATTAGTCCTGTTGATAGTGGGAGAGGGGGGGGGGGGTCATGTCTTTTTTTTAGTTTGATGACCATACAAATGATCATTTCAGACTAGTTCTCCTAACATTGATGGAAAGAAGGGGCTACTGCACTGTTATGTATATGAACTGTGAAAGTTAACATGATTCATATGAGAGTAGAGATAATTACTCTGGAGGTTACAATTAACATTCATTTAGAGTTGGTTCTCTTTTTCTACACATGTTTCATGTTTGTCTTGTTTTCATGGAGATAGTTCACCAAACTTGATGTAGCAAAATCTCGTCTCACTATAAGGTGACACTTCTATACCAACTTTGGATATCATTGTAGACAGTACGGGAAATTAGGAGCTAATACCGGTATGGTGGGGTTGTTTCAGAAATGTCAAATTTTAAGTATATATTGTAAGATAATGCTCTCTTGAAATGACATTTATGACTGTATGTGTACTTTTCTCAAGACAATCTTGAACATATGCGCCCTCCATTTTTAAATATTAACATACGAAGCTTTGCTGTAGATTCGCTGATGGTATCTGTTAAACCAAAAGTATTGCGCAAACGCATTCCAATCAGAGATGATGACGACGACGATGATGAAGATGAACTGGTCTGATTTAGTTGATAGATAGGCAACCTATTCATGGCGAAAAGCATTATGTAATGTGATTTTGCATTGTTTATTTGCAGAAGTTTCAGCTTCCAGAGACTGCCAGTAAGTGGAAGTGGAAGCTATACCGCTTTCTACATGAAAAGTTAAAATTTCCTGGTGAGCACCTTTTCACATCTGTGCATCTTTTCTTTTAAACGATATCCTGATGAGGTTTATTTTTTCCCATTGATAGATATGGTTCTGATGGCAATTTTCTCTCTCAGTGTAAAGGCCTGGGCACTCATCATTTTGTGGTTTATCATGGCTCCTGTTGCTCATGAATGGGATCTAGGACCATTATACGTGAGTTTTGTTCCTTTCTTTTCTCCCCTCTACATCTATGTTTCAGTTGACCTACATTTTTGCTTCAAAGTCTGTCTATTTTTGCTGGGATGCTTTAAAACTACATTTTTTGCTTCAAAGTCTGTCTGTTTTTGCTCATGAATGAGATTTAGGATTTTCTGAACTTCTATCACGAGGATAAGGAAAGTATGTCTTGAAATAAGCTGACCGCTGTAGAGAATGATATGACTTTCTTTGTACAATACTCAATCAATAGTATGCCATGCTTGTGAATTCTTCAGATACTTGGAACTGGTTTCATTATCATCTTCAGAAATCTTGGACAGCGACAGGCTGGTGATCTTAGGTGCGCAAACCATAAGTGTATAAGTGGATATGCTGCATAATTTTGCTGCCAATTTTCAATTGAAATAGTTGCAAGTGACATTTCTACTGATATAATGTGTTAAATTACAGTGCTTATTCCATCTTTAACGAAGACTTTAGAGAGCTACCGGGTACACTCAATGCTGATCGGCTGGATAGAGACATGCGAACAGGTCAGCTTTAACAAGCTGCCAGCAAACCCATGATAGCATTGTGTAAAGTTTCCAAGAAAAAGATATACAATTTGATGTTGTGTTCTGATTTCAGATTTAATCTTCCATGTTTGTACTCTAGAAGTGAAAAAGAATAACAGTTTTTGGGCCTGAGTAGAATTATCTCTTGCTAAGCTTCCTGTGTTTGCATTATCAGTTTTTTTATGAACGAGTATCTTAGACTTAGGATATGTTCATGGCATGATGCAAACTGCAAGGTGAATTTCTGTTTATAATCATATTTTAGTTCAGATAGTTTTCTGTCTGCATGGTATTATTGCTGAATTTTAGAGTGTTTGAATTTAAAACACGAGGGTTAGAGGGTTTTTTTTTTTTTTTTTTGGTATCATTAATGGATTCTTTGATCATCCTAATGATTAACAACTTCAACACCATTGTTGTATAACTAAATCCACATATAATAAGTATCAGATAATCGATTTCTCCTGTGACGATTTTTTTTAAAAAGAGAGGGAAGGATAAATATAAGCAGGTGGATCTTGTAAATCATAACGGACTAATCCGTCACTAAGTGAAGTGAATTGAATGTCATTAAGGTGAATCGAATGATAGAAGACCGATCAGGGCTATGTTATAATTTCCCTTAATTTTCCATAAATTGTGAGTATGAGGTGAAAAAATGAGTTATTCCCCGTCATTTTCATTTTCTATAAGCCTCAATCATTTTCTCTTAAGTTGATGCACCAAGCGGTGCCTCAGTGATTTCTTGTTTTATAACTCGTTTGGTATTGCTAGAAATCATTCCCGGTAACAGAATTATTCCGAATCAATCAAAAACTATGTTTGTTTAGAGGTCTTTTTACACATGAAACTAACCTAATCATTTCCATTTCCATTCCTTCCCCTTAATCGATTCCATTCCGTTTCCATTCCATCACTCCAACCTAACGGGCACTTAATGGAATAATCCGCCACCAATGTCTAAAGTCAATTGAGGGACGAAGATCGATTATTAACAGCCGGTAATACGAGTCATGCATTCATGTGAACATGCATGTGAATTACAACGGTTAGAAAATATCCAGTATAGTGCATTCAGATTAGGGATCGGGTGGGGTGGTGGGTGGATGGCCTAGATCGCCACCCGACCTACTAGTAAAATTCACCCACCCGTATTCACCGGATGAACTGGGCGCATCGGATATTCTGGTGAGTATTTGGCTGTTATATGCCTTATATGTAAATTGATAATTGCTCATATACGAGAAAACCAATTTTAAAAACACATAAATTCAATTGTTCATATTTTTCGAGAAAAAATGAGGAGCCTGCATCCAACAAAAGCAGGGGTGAGCATAAGTCCAAAATCGAACCGAACTAAAACCGAATTTCCTGAAACCTTGGACCGAAAACCGAACCTATAAAAGTAGGATTGGTTTCGGTTTGAACCTAAAACCGAATATTAGAAATATTAGAACATCAAACCAAACCTATTAGGGTCGGTTACGGTTCGGTTTAGGTTTTGGACCTAAACTGACCTAAAAAGTAATAGTTATAAACATTTAAATTATATTAAAAATAAATAAAAGTACAATGTAAAGTACAAATATAGTCACTCTCACCTATTCCGATAAAAATAATAATATATGAAATGTTCAAATCTAAATATATCTCGATAAAATAACAAATATGAACCGACCATTTTTTTTGTAAAACTAAAAATCGGTTTTTCGGTTTAGACCATCGGTTTTGCGGTTATTACCCAAAAACTGAACCAAAACCTATTTTCCAAAATACGTAGACCTAAAACTGAACCTAAATTTTCAGTTCGGTCTAGACTGAAATCACTCGGTTCGGCAAACCGAACCTAATATGCTCAGCCCTAATCTAAAGTATGATATAAGTTACAAGAAAATCAAGCAAATAAGATCCAAATAAAAATATTACAAGGAGTTGTTACAAGTTTACTAAAAAACACGAGCAATATGAGTGGATGTGTTTAAGTTGACCTTCTTTAGCATCAAACCGTTCTAAACTCTAAAATTGGGACACTACTACAACCAACAAATTAGCCTACACAAATTTAGTAATCAACAGCACAAATCGGGCTATAAGTGATATTACTCTATTTAACGTCTTTGATCATCATCATTTATTTCAGTTCCTACCTCTTTTGGGGTAAATGACATATCTAATCGGTATATTTCCCTCCTAATAGTGTTTTGGAGATCTACCGATTTGTTTATATAATTGCAGGCATTTGTGGAGTAGAAACTATACAATGTGGCGGAATGACCTCATATGGTCAAAGAAGTCAAGCTCAAGACGGAAATATCTGAGGTCCGAGAGTGAAGTGAATAACATCGGGAAAACGTCAGAAGTGCTCGATCATGCTATAGGTGGCTCGACCTCCCTCCCTTCCTTTTGCACGTGACCTCGAAATGACCTCATGTTGAAGTAATGAAGTCATGGAGCAAATTTTGGACCATGCACAACATTTTGGGTCATAAAGGTTGCTCGATCGACCCGCTAGACTTGCTTGTTCCGACGTCTATTCTTCTTTTCCTTCTCCTTTCGTTTGAGTTGGACTTCTTGTCCGTCTAGTTGGACGTTTTATCTTTTAGTTTAATCTTATCTTATTAGAAGTTAAGATCGCGGTAGCTCTAGAGTTTCAAACTATACCTTAACCCTATAATAAGGTATTTCAACCATTAGGTTATATATCTTTTCTTATGCTTTTTCACGAGTTTCTACCGCCACTTAACTATAGAGGTCACTCGAATGGCTTCGTTTTCTATCGTTAATAAAACTTTAAAGTTTGTTTCATGTATGTCTAGCTAATTCTATCTTTTCTAGGGTTTGGTGAGCCCAACTACATTGATCTATGATGTTGGATTGATTGATATATTGGATGTTTGTTTCTATGAGTTATGGTAGTATTTGGAATCCTCATTTAATATATGTTATTTAAGGTGATGTTAGCTTAAGACGATAGTCTAGCTCTCATAGTTCCATGTGAAGATAATGTGTCATCTTGGATACGTGACAATTAATGGATAACAACATTGATGTATGCAAAGTAAAGTACTCCGGACCACATGACTATCCAATGAAGTGTCTCCCACATAACTATGACTTACATTCGATATTGTGTATATTTGTATGTTGGGACGATTTTCCAACTTCCTTAGAACTGACTTTGGGAAAAGAATTAAGCTCAAACCTTTTAGTTGATCAAGACATGAATTATCCAAAAAGCCTTACATTTTCAATCAAAATCTTTTTTACTTCAAAATTTGTTGTTGTACACACACACATATATATATATATATATATATATATATATATATATATATATATATATATATATATATATATATTTGTTGGGAAAATTGTCCAAAAATAAATTTTCGTCATGTACATTGTCTCTAATTAAACGTATGTGCTCTATACAAGGCTTTTAAGACATTCATACAAAAAGGAGTTATAGCATATGTTCAAGTCTTCGGACGCTTTTCGAAAAAAAAGGGAAAAAAAGGAAGAGAGGAAGAAGAAAGAGTTATGTTCCTTCTTGACTATCATGTGTATGATATTAGGGCTGGGCATGAGACGGGACAGGATGGATTAAGGTCATCCCACGTCCCATCCCGGTCATTATATATGGGACGGGACTAGGACGGGCCTTGAGTTTTTTAACTAAAAATCATTGGGCCTTATCCCGGTTGGGACCCAACGGGATGGGACGGACCTTATCCCGCATAATCTATATAAAATTTCTTTTCGCTTTTTCGTTTTAAAATTAACAATTTACGAAAACAAATATTCATTAATATACTTAAAACGAAAGACATCAAAATAGAATGTCGCAACAAGGTTTACAAAACATAATTAACTTGTCAAATCTAAACATCCAAAATAAAATATAAGAACAAATTTACATAATGATCACTACTCCTTAGGTTTATATATTTAATTATTTAATTTATATTTAAATTTAAATATATGCGGGACGGGACGGGCCGAGGAAAGTAAGGCCCATATCCCGTCCCGCAATATTTTTGGTGGGACGGGATTTAAAATTTTTAGATGAAAAACCACCGGGATCGGGACGGGCCCAGCCCTATATGATATTGTCCGAGTGTCTTGTTTGATTATGCTGATCGTGGTTGTCGGAAGGATTCAAACTCGAATCTCAAAACCAACATTTAAGGAGTCTAGCGCCACTTTACCACTAGACCAACTGAGTAGTGATACTTTTGTTATTTTAGCTTTGTCGATTTTATTTTATATCATCTACAATGCTAATGTTGTTCGGTCCTTAAGGTAAACAAATTCCATGAAATAATTGAACTTTTGACATATTGTGTATCATTCTCTGTCTCATGTTGTATATTTCGTGGTAGTTTCAGAGATTACCCCGAAGATTGGAGATTTTGTGCAGTATTGCCCTTTTCATGAAGCCCTAGCTATAACACTGTATTCCGAATTGAGCACACGACGTAGAACAGACGGGAAGATTCTGCGTAGTCAGGGGATATGGAGGGGAGTACATCCTTCAGCAACACAAAGAGGCCTAACCGGCGCGAGGTTATGCAATTTTCTTCAACAGTTCAAAATTGATTCACAGAAACTCATTCAATAGTATTTGGATTGGTTTACTTTGTTCAAGACTGTGTGGGTGAACTCAAGACGAGAAAGAACTCCAGTTGTTCCATGTGTATCTGCAAATTCCCAAATTCCTGATTTCCGACATTGTTTTTTGTGAGAGCAGGTTCTTGACAAGAAGAAGGCGATAGATGGGATCCTCAAAACAGCCTCTTCTCTCAAAGACCCACTTGCTCCTTTCCAGTCTTTTCTCCATTACAAAGCCAAAGGTAAATTTATAACCTTTCCCTTAATCTTGGCCTGATTTTGTGTGAAATCTGCTAAATGTGATTGATGCTGAAGTTTCTGTGTTGTGTTTTGCTGTTGAGAACATGTTGATTAAATTGTGAATCAGGTCTTTGGTTCTTATTTGGGACAGGTAATTGTTGAGGTGAATCAGTATGTAGATATGTAATTAAATTTAATTTCCTAAAATGTATTGTCATTAGTTGGATTACAATAGTGCAATATTTTGAATTATATAAACTGTTTTAGGGTATTACCATCTTATGTTGCAATTATCCTTGATAAGGACTATTTAGTTAGTAAGCCCAATTAGCTTCATCATCACTCCTTGTAAGGAATTAATTAAGTTATTCCTAACATCATAATGAGTTAATGACTCATTCTGACATATTTTTCCTTGCATCCATGCGGTAAAAGTAACAAGTTTTACATTATAATATATCTATATGGCTAGCGGTGATGCGGGGAGAAATTTAGAAGTTGGACATTGAGAATGAATATGATAAGATAAGGCTAGTTTACAGGATGATGAATGGTTGTCAATTGTGTTCTAGAAGTCATTAACAAACAGTTGCAGTACAATGGCTATATACAAGGGATATCTAATAAAAGTCTACATAGCCTTGCTGCCTTACTCCCACTGTTATTCCATATGACCTCTGAAGCAAAGCTGCAGATCAAACAAAATACAAGATCATAAGCACTTGTTTTGCAGCACTATTTAACAAGATGAAAAGAACAGTTGAGCAGAATTCAATTTTTATTCGTAATGTCGTATAATGCAGTAATATAGCATTTACTTCCACTCCACTATATTTTGTATATATTATTGCTTCAGAAAGTCTTATCTATAGGTTCTCAGTAATTTATCCGCAAAGGCATTTATGGGTGTAGTGAACAAGCAATCATCTTAAACGTTTGTTTGTGTACTTTTGGACATGGAGATAACAGCTCTTCTGCTGAGCTCTTTTCTGCAGCTTTACTTCTTTCATGTGTTGGTTATGCCTTGCAATTACTGATTAAATTTGTTCTGTATTACTGATGAAAGGTTATTCAGCATACTTACAATCAGGACGTGGGGATAGGCTATCAACTACTATAAAGCAATGGATGCAAAACCTCTTGAAAGTAATGTGTTTTTTCACCTTGTGGCTTTGATCAATGCTGAATTTTTGAATATCAATGATGAGACTGAATGTTGCAGAATCATCTAAACATAGTTGAATATGGAAGGACACTATGGACCTGAATGGCCTACTGAAGAGAAGGTGAAACGCAAAGAGATGGTTGCTTCTGAAGCGCGCTACATATTTGTTTATGAGATGTCAGATGGTAGGAAGATTGATACAAGTTCATTGTCAAATCCCAGTGAGTACAAGGGTGTTTTGGCGGGATTTGTGCAATATCGCTTTATTTTAGAGGAGGAACTACCTGTCCTCTATGTGTATGAACTGCAGATGGGGCCACATGTACAGGGGAAAGGTCTTGGGAAATTTTTGATGCAGATTCTTGAGCTTATCGCTAGGAAGGTATCACAGATTCTTCATGTCTTGCTTTCTCTTAAAGTAATTTTAAATATAAGCAATTATCAATAGTAATAGAAGGATTTATGACTAGATTTTCTTTTAATATTGGTCAATTCACGACTCCCTTGAGTTTCTTCTTGAAAAGACACTTCTAGGATTTAGTATGCAGGCCTTTCCTTTCTTATATAATTTCGTCAGGGAGATGTAAACTTGAATTTAAACTATATATGACATGAAAATTGCTGATTTTCTGTGAGGAAGAGGCAATTGAGTTTGAGCCTCTTCCTATATTTTCTCTAGTCCTTGTTCTAAGTTTCATATTGTTTTTGGCATAAATTTTTCTCAAATTAGTTCTGGGTCAGATGTATAAAAGTTCCTGTTATTTTGCTATAAACGAGTATTTGCAGCATTCGGGCAATTTTGTATCTTGCGTCTTCTGAGTTTGTGTTGTTTTGATCTTTGTGTCTGAATTGGATGGCATGCTCATATGTACCATTAATTTCTAGAAGGTATTACTTAAAATATTTCATATGATGGAAATGTGTTACAAATTATTCTTCTCATATGTTTTCTTAAATATGGCTTCCCCCTATGCAGAATTGTATGGCTGCTATCATGCTAACAGTTCAAAAGGCTAATTTGTCTGCCTTGGGTTTTTACATCTCAAAGCTCAGGTAAATGTCTAGACTTTTGATATAAAACATATAGTGTTGAAAATGTTCTTCCTTTGTTGATTAAAAAAGACATATTTTCCCTTTATAGGAATAGATGTTGATCAATTTTCTCTTAGGAAGCTAGCTGTAAAGGGCCTTTCTATTTATGAGGGAAACATACTAGGCCTCTTTTTTAATTTGAGTGTTAAGTTTTAAGGGCTTGTTTGATAAGACGAGACTTTTGGGTAGTTTAAGCTTTTTTTGATAGCTTTAGCTTATTGTGTAGTTGTTTAGGTAGTTTTTTTGTATAGTTTATAAAATATGAAAAGCTATTGAAAAAAACTAATTGAGTGTTTGATAAAAGAATATTTGTAAGTAGATTTTAGGGGTAAATTTACCAAAAAGGACCATTCTATAAATGTAATAAATGCCTCATAATATAAACAAGGGTAGAAAGCTCCATAGAAAGCTATTAGTTGTAGCTTTTCAAAACTCTCCAAAACTCTCTTCAAAAAACTCCCGAAAAAGCTATTATGAAAAAAGCTATTTTACCAAACACTTTGCTTTCTAAAAACACAAAGCTTCATCAAAATCTATTGAAAAAGCTACGCTGAACACCCTAATTATTTAAATTCGGGCATTAGATTTGTTGGATCATAATTCAGATATTACGTTTCTGGTGTCATATTCTATATACTATATTTTCTCACAATTTACATTTTAATATATATTATTAGTTTAACTATTATATCTCTTTTGATGACTAACTATATCTCTTTCATCAACTAAAATTTAACTATTTAACCATATAAGTCCAGATGAAATATAATATTGTTAATCTAAAAAAGGCAATATCTAACTAATTGATATTTTTACCTTCTAAATACATTTTAATTTTTGATAAACAAAATACTCATGTATTCCTTTCATAATATAATTGATTGAATGGATTTTCTTTCAAACTTAAAATTTAAATTATTGAAAATTACAATATATTGCCTTAATAAGAAACCAAATAGAAATGTACTTCTAAACTATAGTGGTTAGAAAAATATAATTTAAAAAATGTATTTTAAGTTAATTTATTAAAAAAATAACCGTGCAAAACACGAGAATTAGACTAGTATAGATATAATTTTTAATTTCAGAAAGAAGAAAAATTCAAAAATACAACCAGTCCAATTGGTAACAAGATGATAGAGAGGCCTTCCAAGTCCAACAGGGTTAGAACCTGTCCATTTTCTGTCTCTATTAGGGCGCGTCAAATCACATGGTCCATGTAGGGGTGTGCATGAGAGAGGCCTTCCAATATCTGTCCATTTTCTCTCTCAATTAGGGTGCATCAAATCACATGGTCCATGTAGGGTTGTGCATCCGGACTGGACCGAACCGGAATTTCCCCCCTCATTTTCCTTTGCCAAAGATTCAAATAAATAGATCCAAATATCTAGGAATAGAACTTGAAGAAACAAAGTTCCCGCTAAGGCGCACACCCATTGTTCGGCCCCATAAAAGGGTAAAAGCTGGAAAATAGACCCGAAGAAAACTAAGAAGAATCTTTTTTCGTTGGGTAATTCGCACCCCTTGACTGGTCTAGTGCCATACTGCCATGGACTTCCGCTAAGAACGCGGAAAATTGCTATTGGAATTATGATGTGCTTGTCTTGTTGACCGATAGCCACACCTATACATTTGAGCAAGCATCTCTGTTATAGCCATTCCAATAGCTTTTTTACTAATCCCTCGGTTTTTAGGCAACCTGAGTCTTTGCCAAGCGGTCTGAAGTTGATTCCTTAAGAAGCGCATTGGGTGTGTCCGTAGTGGTTGGCTCTAGTGCCAGCTTTGAAATGTTACCTATCCTTCACTAAGGATATCTTAGTTGTCCGGTCCCGGTCCGGACTGGAATTTTCAAAAACCTAGACCGGATTTGGACTGGAATTATAAAAAAAAAAATTGTGAAAACTTTTTTAAATTTTTTTTTATTAAATATGTACACAAGATATATGATTTTTCTTTAAAAATGTATAGAATTAAATTTATAAAATATAATAATAATAATAATAATAATAATAATAGTAATAATAATAATAATAAAAATAATAATCCTGTCTTTTCCGGTCTGAACCGGAACTGGAATTTCCAAAAACCATTTACCGGGGACCGGACCGGGAAAAGCTTAAGACCGATCCGGTTTTCCGGTCCGGGATAGCTTAAAGTTGTCTATAGAGACAAAAGGGCATCTTGCCGTGTCTTGATATCTCCTATTGCTGTACTAGATCTGTTTGCATCATACTCTTATTTCAGTTATTTGGGTTTGATGCTTCCATTTCCAAAGACATCCTTAATTCCTCTCAGGAAGGATGTGCAAAATATAGAAAAGATTGCCGCTATGATTCTTCTTGATTAAAAGTTTTATTGAGGATACTATTTTTTTATGTCCTTAAACGTGTTTTGTAACCCCCTTTATCGTCTTCAGATACTCTATATCGTCAACCTCACCATCAAGAGTCCATCCTCGGGTATAAATCTCAGTAGTCTGCTATTATCTGTCATTATAATCTGTTTCATTCATTCACTTGAGCATACAAATGCAGGGAATGGAGAAAAGCTATGAGATCCTCTTCAAAGCATTGAATGACGAAGCCAAATCCAAGCTTGAGGTAAATCTTCCATTATTGTATATTCTGTTGCATTTCGAGTTGTTTGAAGTGTTATATCTAACAAGTTACCATCTTTGTTACTGCAGTAAATTTGGCTCTGCTGTGGTATAACAAGTAAAATTTTGTAGGCTTAATTAAGGAGGCAGTTTGTCTGATATAATTAAGGTAATTTTGTATATGTTGAGAGTGTGGGAAAGGGTGTAGCACCGTACGCTGTGCTTTGATGTATAAGAATATTCATTTCTTCAAGTTTGGGGTTAGTGTTGTCCCATGCAACCTTATTTTTAAATAAATAAAAATAATAAATGAGGAAAAACAATGAATGTAACGGTAGAGTTGAGAATAGCGAATCCTCTACGGCACGTAATTTGCGGACGTTAGTCAGCCCTGTAGGTTTGAAGCTGAAATACATAAGTAAACGGAGAAATTTCTACTTTGACTAATTAAATATCGTAATTTTCAGACTTTAATTAGTTGGATGGTCTTCTTCAATTGTCCGATCCTTAATTTTCCTACTCATATTTACTACTAATCATAATATTACTCATTATGGTATGAATGTATGATACTACCGAAGTGTGACATTCATGCATTCAAAACTCGTGCTTGGACCGGATCAAAGAAAAATAGCATCAAATGTGTAATCATGTATTACTTCATTTTATATTGCACATATCTAAAACAAATTATTACATTATTTATAAACAAATTTAGAAAATGACAATAGATACTAAATGATATTTTGCAAAAACATCAAAAAAAGAAGAAGTAAATGGCTAGTCTTGTGACAATAATATGGGACATAGGTAGATGTGGATATATCCGGACTCGGACTTTATAGAAAAATTTCGTGGTATTATATGTATTCGGACAGGATTTTTGCAAAGAATCGTGCGGTATTATATGTCTAGAGAACTTTGTCGATTAGACATATAGTACCACAAATACAGAGCAGTTTGGAATTTAAAATGATACAAAAATAAAATAATCTTTTAAAATGCCGATTAGACATAAAATGATGTGAAAATAAAAATAATTTTCTAAAATGATACAAAAGGATGATAAATATCATTGTGTTTTGTTGATAATAAGTTGAACTTAACGTGGATGAATATATTTTAAAAACAGATGTATGGATTAATCAATATTGATAAGGATAATTATGACCAAAAATCAACAAAAAAAACATTTAATGTCATACAACATAAACATAATAACATCATATAAGATAAACCGAAACAAGATTCCTATAATTTTAGTTTCGATACATATAGACTTACTTTTGGAGAAATTTACCTTGACTATATTGTCTACTTAATTTTCATCATTTCTTATTGAATATTATGATTTTTAATTAATATTATTAGCCTATGGCCAGTCGTATTAAAATAATTAATTCTTCGATTATGGATTATAGAGATATGTGGTGGAGTTTATATAAATTTGTACTATTGCCGAACATAGCCATAGTTTATGAAAATAGTTGTATTAAAAACCTAGTATTATATGGGTCGTTATAGGTTGCGACAGGAAAGTGGACTTATTTTTACTAATAAAACACTTATCATAAGTTCATAATTTTTGCAGGGCGTTCATAATTTTAAATGCATTGAAATTTTTAGTTGCATTTGACTTGTTCAGTTTGACCAACCGGTATCTCTACGTTCAAATTATATGTATTTCATAGTCTCATTTCGATTATAAATCATTTCAATATAAAATATTCTATATTAGTAAATATTAAAAGTTATAACTCAGAGAATTTAAAATAAGATTTAGAAGAATCTAATATCACTTTGCCTCTAAATCAGTTAATAAACATTGGTTTTAAATGCAATGATTGAAATACGATTTGGTATCTGAAAAGGTAATAACAAAAGTAAAAATAGAAACCAAGTAGAAACTCAAATGAAGGGGATGACGTGGACAATCTCTTTCGGAAATTAAGAAAAAGGAAAAAGTCCAATTTATGGAAAACCCAACAACGTTCCTACCAATTTGTTTGTTTGATTGCCAGGTGTAACCGTTAAGTAACCCTAACAACTTCATTATTACCAACAAAACCCATAACTCTTAACAAAACCACCTTTTTTTTTTTAAGAAAAAATAATTTCTCTGTTTGCTAAATAAAGTTCAAATTTCAAAGTGGAATTCCCTTGACTTCTTTTCCCCAGTCTGAAAAAGAGAGATAAAATAAATAATACAACAAAACCAAATAAATTACAAAAGCAGTTTTTTCAAACATTTTCTCACTGCCCCCAATTACAAATTACAAATTACAAACCCTCCAAAAAGCAAAGAAAAAGAAAAGAAAACCCTCACAAATTCATTCTCCCCCCAAAACCCCAATTTGCAGTCTCTTCTTCTCTCTTCTCCTCTGTCTCTGTGTTTTTTGTCTAGTGTAGATTAGTTGCTGAAGAAGCTGGATACCTGTGAGGAGTAGGAGCAGGATTTTGGGGGTGGGGAAGAGAGCTGTGGAACAAGGAATTACGACTCAAATGTGATGGGAAGCAGTTTCTCTCACCTGATTCCATGCCTCAAGCCGGAAGATGCAGCTATGGCAGCTGCTAATGACCCTGAGGTCGTCTTCTCTGCTGAACAGCCTCTCGACGAAACCCTAGGTCACTCTTTTTGCTATGTTCGTTCTTCCGCTCGCTTCCTCTCTCCTACTCCTTCCGATCGCTTTGTTTCTCCTTCTCAATCTCTTCGATTTTCTCCTTCTCATGAGAGATCTGACCCCAAACCCCCTGAAACCGGGTTTCGCACCATTTCTGGAGCTTCTGTTAGCGCTAATACTTCTACTCCCAGAACTGTTCTTCAACTTGACGGTGTTTATGATGACGGCACTGATTCCAGTGGGAATGCTCGTGGAAGTATCGTTAATGGTTTTGAGAGTACGTCCTTGTTTAGTTCCCTTCCGCTTCAGCCTGTTCCCAGAGGGGAGC
Organism: Fagopyrum tataricum; assembly: GCA_002319775.1. Taxonomy (NCBI): domain Eukaryota; kingdom Viridiplantae; phylum Streptophyta; class Magnoliopsida; order Caryophyllales; family Polygonaceae; genus Fagopyrum; species Fagopyrum tataricum. The sequence goes on from CM008282.1 coordinate 7,852,865, forward strand.
AGTCTGGCCCGATCGAGCGGGGCGGTTTCTTCCTTTCGGGACCGATAGAGCGTGGGGCCCTTTCTGGCCCTCTTGATGCGTCGGCCGCCGGTGGGGACATAGCTGGGGTTCCTTTCTCTGCTCCGCTGGGGCCTTATCCGAAGAGTAGTAAGAGGAGGAAGAAGAGCTTTACAGGGATTAAGAAGGCATTTTATAGAAGTTTATCGGAGAAGAAGCGGCCATGGGTGGTGCCTGTGAGGAATTTTGCCGGTCGGAAGGAGGTGTCTGATGGAGGTAGTGGTAGAGATAATGGTGTAGCTGAGGGTGGCGGTGGAGCAGCTGCTTCCATGGTGGATAATGAGAGTGAGAGGAATGTACAATGGGCGTTGGGGAAAGCTGGCGAGGATAGGGTTCATGTGGTGGTTTCAGAGGAGAATGGGTGGTTGTTTGTTGGCATTTATGATGGGTTCAATGGACCTGATGCACCCGAGTTTTTGATGAGCCATTTGTACCGGGCAGTTTACAATGAGCTTAAAGGGTTGTTTTGGGACAGTGAGGATAGTAGTAATAGTAGTAGTTCTAGTAAACATCAGACAGTGGATGGACAAACAAGTGTAAATATAGAAGAGTCATGTAGTATGACAGCAGCTGTAGAAGAGCTGAATCCATCAGTTAGCAGTGAAATTTGTGTTCATGGAGAATCAAATGGGGGAAATTGTGTGCCTCCCGTGGAATCAAATGGAGGATCTGTGAAGAGAGTAACCTTCAAATCAGATAAGAGGGAAAGTAGGAGGAAACTGTGGGAGTTTCTTGCTGAAGAAGAGGCAGAAGATGGACTTGATCTTTCTGGTTCAGAAAGATTTGCTTTTTCTGTTGATGATGCTGTAAGTGTTAGCAATGGAGGTTCTGCGGTGGGTAGGCGGTCGTTGTTGCTGTCAAAGTTGAAACAAGGGTTGTCTAGAAATAAGGATGCACAAGCTAAGGGCTTGTTTCCTTGGAGGTTTGGCACAGAGGAGAAGGATAGAAATGAATCTGTGAATCAAGTTGAAGAGAAGGTGCCTAAAGGTTGTAGGAGGAGAAAAGCGGGACCAGTTGAGCATGAGTCGGTCTTGAGGGCACTGTCCCTAGCTCTGGAAAAGACAGAGTTGGGTTACTTAGATTTGACAGATAAAGTTATGGATCAATATCCAGAGCTTGCAATGATGGGTTCTTGTTTGTTGGTTGTTCTAATGAGAGATGATGATGTGTATGTTATGAATCTGGGTGATAGCCGTGCTATTGTTGCACAACTTGAGACACTAGATAGGGCCATTAACGTGAACTTGAAGGATGAGGACAGTGGATCTGGGACAGAAGGTATAGTTGAGGAGTCTTTTGGTGACAGCATATCAAATGATGTTGCTAGAGATGCCTCTAGTCAATCAACAAAACTCAATGCACTGCAGCTATCGACTGATCACAGTACAAGTGTTGAAGAAGTAAATTTTGTTTCTCTATCTTGTCACTGTTCTTCTTTATCCTGCATCTGACATTTGATATTTGGTAAATGAGGTTGCATCTTATAATCTGTGGTTCTCGGTGTGACTTCTGTGATAGAATAGGTGCTTAGTTCAAATTGTTAGTTATAAGGTAATTTGTCACAAACCATTTCTGATGAGATTGCATCCTTTGAGTTCTTTTTTGCTAGAATTTTTTTTTGCTGTCATAATCATCAGATAATGGGTATTAGAACAGGAAAATAAAGCTTCCCTTTTTTCGTATCTTAAAACTCATATTGCTGTATTTGTTATCATCCATTGACATGGTTTACTAGATTCAATTTCTTTACCAATCTTGAAGCTTTTGTTGAATCGTGAACATTTTTGATTCAACATATACTGTTCTTATTTGATCCAACCTTAGTTTGTTGGCAATTTTAATCTGAAATCATCAATGCATTACCACACAGTTAGCACATCTGTATGCATTTCAAATTAAATTAGTCTGATAGCATTCACTGCGTGTATAACTTTATAGAAGTGCTGCCTGGATTTTAATTGTTTCAATGTAATTTTACGGAGGCTTATTTGGATTTCTGGTTGCTATAATTTAAATTATGGACACAAAACCCTCTGCTCTCAGGGGTCGTGGAAAATTTTATTCTAGTTGTGAAATTGTTTTAATACGAGTATAAAATTTTTGCTTTTCTTTACCGCTGCAGGAAGTATTAAGAATCAAGAGAGAACATCCAGAAGATAGCCAATGTATTGTTAAGGACAGAGTAAAAGGCCGGCTGAAAGTCACCCGAGCATTTGGTGCTGGATTTCTTAAACAGGTTAGTTAGCTAATCAGATCTAGTGAGCTGAGGACTTCATTTTCTGTTATGACTTCTAATGAAAATGCACAAGTATTCTTATTGTTGCACGCTGGTTGATTTAATTTCCTTCATGCTGCCCCCAGGGGATGAGAGTGTCTTGTTTCTTATCTTATTTGGTGATTGATCTGCTATGAATTTCCTATTTGCGGTTTTTTCCATCTCCATTATTTAATTGAATGAATGAGAGTTGTTGCCTCTGAATTGTCAGTTGGTTTCTGACATGCAAGTTAGGAAACTAGAAGTTTTTTTCCCTCCCCTTGTATTAAGAATCCTAGTAATGATCAATGAAGCTGAATTCTTGTCCGCGTATAGCAAAGCTGTCCTTTTGAGGTTGATATCCATTCTTTAGACATTATTTTTAACTGAAACATGCATTGTAATTGAACCTCCTTTATTAAAAAAATTGATGCAGGCAAAGTTTAATGATTCGCTATTTGAGATGTTCCGCAATGAGTTCCATGGTAGTGCACCCTATGTGTCTTGTATACCTTCTCTTTGCCATTACAGAATTGGTCCAAGGGACCAATTCTTGATTCTCTCGTCCGACGGTTTATATCAGTATTTAAGCAATCAAGAAGTTGTATCATATGTTGCAAGCTTCATGGAAAATAATCAAGACGGAGACCCAGCTCAACATTTGATAGAAGAGCTCCTTTCCCGCGCTGCAAAGAAAGCAGGTAATGTTCCATTCATATTTCATCTTGTTAAACCTAAAACTGCAGGTTTTAGGGTTTACTGGCTCACCATAGTATAATATCATGTTCATATCATCTGTTTATTTCATGGGCAGGTATGGATTTCCATGACTTATTGGATATCCCTCAGGGGGACAGGAGAAAGTACCATGATGATGTGACTGTGATGGTGGTGTCATTGGAAGGAAGAATTTGGAAGTCATCTGGGAAATACCCTTAACTAGTCTATCTGTATCAGACCCTATGCATCCTAAATGAGGTGATTAGTCCTTAAATAGTACAACAAATGTACACTTAGCCAACAGCTGCATGAAAATTGAAAAGAATATGTGGTATAAGAGTTTGGAGATCCAAATTATAGTTAGTTAAGAGAAAATTGGTTGTGGAAAGTTATAGAAAGAGGTTGTGGTGGTTGAAGTTGGTAAGAAACTTGCTACAGAGAGAAAAAAAGGATCCTTCTGGGTTTCTTGTAATCTCGTTTTCGCGATTTTGAGTAGGGTACAGGCTCTTCTTCTTCTTCTTCTTCTTCTTCTTCTATTCATTTTTGTATCTATATTTCATGTTGGAGCCAAAATTTGATGTCTTCTACTTTCAAGTAAGTATATTAATCTATCCAGTATCCTTCTTTTCATTGGCTAGATTTGGCGCCATTTCCAGATCACAAGAATTTTGGTTTAGTAAAGAATCTAGTGACCAAATGTTAGTTAAGCAAGCAGCAAACATAATGATTTGTAGGTCTTTTTGCAACTTTAATTGATTCGTATTTGTATGATTTGAATGTGGTGAACATACTCCATGTGCAAATTCAATATGGGAAAGGGAGAATATGGCAGGAAACTGAAATGATTATGAAGAACATTAATGGCAGTATAGCACGTGGATCTTTTTTGTACAATACATAAGATTTAACAATGTAGAAACATGTGATGATCCTGCTGCAGGTAGGCAAAGTTTTGGGTTGAGTGACTTTCAATTTAGGCAATCTGTGATGTGGGCCAGTTTTGAAAGTTATATGACCTTTAGACCCGGTCAAGGTTTGATTTTAAAGGTGTATTGTACCATTACCTTAAAAGTAGGGTATTGTGGATGCTTAGATTGGCATCATGATTTAAATCACATTTAACATTAGAGAAGTAATTTGAAATAAATTAGTTTTGAAAAATATCTAAGGAAAAAGAAAGGATTTCACCGACTTATTCCTCTTATCAAATGTACATTTACTTTTTTGGGTTACAAGCAGATAGAGTACATTTGACTATTTGAGACTTGACATTTTCGGATTCAACCCATCTATAAATGAACCGAACTTGAATTTTGAGCAATTAAAATTTGTTTATATTTCCCTCGTTTAGAAAATGAATCGGGTTGAGTTGAATTCAAATAACTCGATTCATATCGCTACTCTATTGATAACAAAGACAAAATGTTACCAAGAATAAATAAAAAGTGTCACTATAGTTAAAGACAACGTGTTACCAACATCAAAACATCAATAAAATATGAAGCTTTGCTAACATCAAAATAAATAAAATACAGAGCGTTAGCAATATTAAAGTGTTACCAAGGTTAAAAGACAAAGTGTCATTAATATATATAAATAAAAAACAAGTTCATCAATAGACAAAGTGTCACTAGTAATAAAGTGACACTTAAAGACTAATGTCGCCAACAAAGCAACCCAATCTTTTTAAATTTTAGATAATTTTACAATACAAATTTTGAGTACGTTATCTCAGAGATGCTAAGTAAGTAAAATATGAAATATTAATTAATAAAAAATGTATCTTGTTTTATTTTTTTTTAAAAAAATCTTGTTAATAAATAAAAGTAAGTTAACATGATATCGAAAATATATATATTGAGATGTTGAACTAAATGTTAGTGAAATATAAATCATTTCAAAGCTTTTCTAAAATATGAAAATTTTGGAACTATAAACTAACGGCTTGTATTTTATTAACTAATCATTTATATTTTATAAACATGTAACCCATTTTCACCACATCTGTAGGAACTAGGAAGTGTTCTACCCATTTCCATGTCGTTTAGCATGATGCCACTCATTTCCGTCGCCATATAATTTTGGCGATTCAAAGTTGGCCTTATTTCCGCTAGATATCCATTCATGTTGGAGAATTCCATCTCTTTTTAAACCGATGGAAGTCAAGCTCAAGCATTTCTTTTATATATATATATAGATACAAAGTAAGAAAAATAGATGGGTCATCTCCTAAAAATCAACTGACTTACGACATCTAAATAGATGAGGTAAACAAGATAATCAAATAGCTCCTCCCCTCCTGTTGAAGCATTGTGACCGTGAAAAACGAGTTTGTCAACTACCCTGTTGAGATCCCTTAAGATATAAATGATACTGGATCGTGTGAGGCTCGAGATCAAATCAATTATTATATTTTATAATTCTATGTAGTTTTTACCGTAGATATTCTCTATTAAATATTTCTTAATTTACCCAATTCTTCATAATGAAATACCTTTTTTGAAGGGAATAGTGGGATACCTCAAATATTTAAACATATTTATTTTATTGTTTCATGTTCCATTTCTAATTTAGTTTCTTGCATTATATAATTTCCACCATTTGCCTGACGGGGTTTGTTCGATGAGTATCCTCTAAGTTCTTGATGGAGTTCCCGATGGATTTTCCTGAGGGGGTCGGGACCAAGAAACGGGGCGAATAAATCTATTACCCAACCCATCTCTGTTTGAAAAATACATTCTCTTTCCCATAAGTGAACAACGAAAGATCCCTATCCCATTGACAACCTGGTGGTGCAAGAGCATCTCGTTACATGAAGGGTTCCATGTTATTTCCGTAAATTTGAAACTCTAGTAGGGTATTGCAATTAGGGATGGGCATGGGACGGGACGGGACGGGACAAATTAAGGTCATCTAACGTTCCATCCCGGCCATTATATATGAGATTAGACCGGGACGGGCCTTGAGTTTTTTTTTACTAAAACCATTGGCCCTATTCCGGTTGGGACCGGGACGGGACGGGATGAGACTTATCCCGCATGATCTATATAAAATTTATTTTTGCCTTTTCGGTTTAAAATTACAATTTACGAAAGCAAATATTCGTTGATATCCTTAAAATGAAAGACATCAAAATAGAATGTCGCAACAAGGTTTACAAAACATATTTAACTTGTCAAGTTTAAACATCCAAAATAAAATATAAAAACAAAATTACATTATTATCACTACTCTTTAAACAATGTTGCAATTGAGTTCAATTTTACTTTGCCAATTTGTAGATGAATTTAGACAATTGTAAATTTATAATAACAAAATTACATAATGATCACTACTCCTTAGGTTTATATATTTAATTATTTAATTTATATTTAAATTTTAATATATGCGGGAAGGGGCGGGCCTTGCGGGACGATGAAGGTAATACCCAAATCCCGTCCGCAATATTTTTAGTAGGACGGAACAGGACGGGATTTAACATTTTTAGATGGAAAACCACCGGGATCGGGACGGGATCGGGACCGGGATTTGTGCCCAGCCCTAATTGCAACAATATTTTCCAAATATGGACTGTATCATAATGATTGGACCGGCCCATTATCAGCCGGCTTTATTTCGAACACAGGTCCAGTTACAAACAAGCGTACCAGAGTTGGAATTGGTTGGGCCCAGCCCAATATAAACTTAATAATGGGCCACGGCCCAACGATGCAAAATATTGCTCTATTTCACTGTCACCTAAAATCATGTCAAAAAACAAACCCAATCCATCCTCCAAAAGTGCAAAAATATATGCATCATAATTCAAATTTATTGATTATCCGTTCTTCCGGGATATAGACATGTCCACACAATTCTAGTTCCCCATCTTATCTCGAATGATCCGGCCTCATCCGGGTCCTTCTACGAGCGTCCGGAGCATTTCGAAATATATTCGGATAACAAGGGTTATCGTGGCACAACATTTTATATAAACGTTTGTAAACTATAAAATTATATTTTCTGTTCTAAAAATTCATATTTTTCTTACAAAATTATATTTCACTAAAACACTTGGTTTCATACTTTCATTACCTCGCAACTTTTGGTTCATTTCATATTTTTTTTGTTTTCTAACAATTTATTTTATATAAAAAATTAAATTATTGAATCATATTCTACAAACGTTTAGTTTAAAACTATGTAAATTAGTACCAAAAGTTTAATATGTACTTGAACCACCTTGAGTATCTGTATTTCCATGATTTTGAAGACACTGTTCGGGTTCTGTTGAGTGTGGAAATGTGTCCCACATCGACAATATAAAACTCGTAAACCTAACATATAATTACGAGAGTTATTCCTTCAATGCTTGTGTAAGATTCACATTGGCGTGCAAAACCCTTCACATCTTTAACCTGTCGGATATAAAACAAAAAAAAAAAACAGACAGTGCAGTGAAATTGGAATAAGCTGGGGAGTGGTGTTGTGCAGTCCGGCTAAGCATAGTCAACATGTACAAATTAGAATGAAGCGTGCAAAACGCTTTGATTGATGCATGAGGCTAAACAAAAACAAGTGGGAGACATTTGGCGGCCATTGTCTCTTGGACTATTTTTTTGTTTGTTCACAAGATATAATCTTACTGACCCTTGTCATTAATGTCTTGATTAACAGATTATTATTATTACTACAGTAAGTTTGTGTCATAGTAATCTCACGGGCGACAATATAAATAATTTAATGTTAATTTATTTGACAGTTTAGGATCTTGTCTGATCCATTGTCGGTCAATCATCAGTAAATAATGCCCCACGTACAAACTGTAAAATCAATAATATTAATGAGTTTAATTAGAGAATAATTTGGCTAAAAGAGGTCTTGTCCCAATGGCTGCAACACTCTAAAATCAATAATTGTGTTTAGTTTAATTGATTGACTGATTATTGGTGTTTTTGTGATAATTTATGAGTAGATTGAGAATATGAAATTATAAGTGTAAATGCATGGAACTAATTAAAATAGAGAGAGGGGGCCATGATTGATCATAAAAGCATGCAGTACGTGCGGTTGATATGATTATATAGCGACAACTCATCACAAAAAGTATTAAGTGTTGGCCCAATTTGAAGTTAATCATACATATCTCTCACTTGAACATTCTGCATTTGTTGAACCATTGGTTTAAGAAGAAGGAAATGTTGTTTCAGATCATTAGTCTCTTCATTTTGATGCTAAATCAATAGATTATCTTCAAAGCTTTTAAGGTTAATTCTATTCAAAATGGTACTCCTTTCAATCATAATTATTTGTTTTTTTTAACCGTTAGCGTATTTTTTAATAATAATATTAAATAACATAAATTTTATAAAATTTTTCTAAATCTTATTACCTATTTAATATTCAATATTCTTCTGAACCAATAAGAAAAATTATTTCCCTAACAGTAAATTTTTAAGAACAATTTTATTACTATTATTTATTTATTGGCCTAAATAACTTAAAACGAGAAATAATTGTGATTAAATTTATAATGTTAAAACGATATTTATTTATGATAGGAGAGAATATGTTTCAAGCATAATTTGTACTCTAGGGAATGAAAGAATGTTAAAAGATATATTTAAGATCCAGAAAAATCAATGGTGCTCGGTGAATCATTGGCATACTCGACAAGATAACATTATGAGGGAGGAGGTGGGATGAAGCAAAATGATCCCTAAGCACACAATTCAAGGAAAAATCTATGTTCAAACTCAACCACCATTCATATAAATAAGTCGATCTCTTCAATTTTGCTCTTCAAACTTAATCCCTTGCTTGGCCAATTTTTTTCTTTTTTTACAAATATTGACCAAACTTAAAACCTAATATTCAGGTACGATCTAAATCAATTATATTAATTTTAAGAGGCCTATTCAATACCCAAAATTATCTTAAGTCCACTTGGTCCAAGTCCAATCCAGTAGAAACTTCAACAAAATAAGTCAATGAAAATGCTTGAAGGTTTTATATGTTGCACAAAGGTAAACTGATACAAAAAAGAACCCAAAAAGACAAGAAGATGCACAATTCTTATAAAATCAAACATGGAAATTAAACACTGAATCATATAAACAAATATTAACAAAATGTATATACAACATGTATTGCGGCAATAACACAAATTAAGCAATAAATTTTGATTTTAACAGGTTTTAACTGAGCGGGAAGAAAAACCATAAATTATTAGAAAACAATAAACAATTTTTTTCATTTACCACTTAGAAATTAAAAGAGGAAACATAACTCAAAACAATATTAACTATTAATATTGAACCAAAATAATATTAATTTAAAAACCATCAACGTATTAACAAAAATATTAATACGTCTTACTTTTTCAGTAAAAATCATAGCTCCGGCGATGACACGATAAACCTGCTATATTACTTTTTCGACAAAAATCATACAAATAGAGATCTATGATGTGGACTTTATTTTTTTAAAAATTGAATTTGTATTTTCTAATATGCTAAACATATAAAAATTATCTAAGTCCACTTAGTTGAGTTAATACCCATATTTTTAAGCATCTCTCGATAAACCTGCTATATTACATACTACAAATAAGTCAATATTTTAAGTTATCATATGTAGGGGTTCTTAACAAGTTATAAATACGGGGAAGTGTCAACAAGGATTTGTCATCAACTTAAGTCGATATATTATCCTTATAGTTGAAATCTATTGTATGGTATATAAGCTTAATTTAGTTTGAGATGCGGATTTTAAATTAACGATCCTTGATAAGGGTTCTTTGACAGCCACCAAACTCCTTGAAAAGACAAACCCATGATACCATCCCCTCTCGAGTTTGGTGGGTAAGTGCAATAACCACTTTAAAAGAAATCGGAAATTTCAGGTTCAACGGCCATTCCTTTGAAATTAATTTTGATGTACTAATTGACTCTCCAGGCTAGGAGGTATTAGTGATCTTTTATTGTAAAAGGGTTCAGACTATCCCGTATAAAAACTATTTATTCAACCTATATAAATAATAAAATATAATAAAACGTGACTAGATTTATAGAGAATACAAGACTTCTTTCTCAACCACAAAAAAAGAAGAGCAAGTGATAAATATACATATACGTACTTATATAAGGTATACATTCCCGTAATTTCATTTCATACTTTTCTATTTGTATGAACTTATATATTATATATCCTCATGTGAACAAGAAAAAAGAGAAAAAGATAGTATGCTAATGATGTGCTTATCTATGAGACCTTTTAAGAGAGACGAGTTATTGTAAGGTAAGAAGAGAAGATTGCATTGGCGTGCTATGTGCAACTCCCTAAAAGATCAAAAGGTTGCAAAGGAAAAGAAAACAGCAGAAGAACATTGGGGTCCTACTGATGCCATCTCTTTGAGTTTAATCTAGTCATGGATGATGTGTAAGGTGTTTCAACTTGGGATGTAAAGACTTGACCATGGGAGCATCAAAATTCCTTACCTTACAATCATTTCAGACTACACCAACTTCAACAAAGGTGACAAAAAATCGACCCTAAGATAAAGAATATGATTATGACTTTAATTAACATGTTAATTGTGCTACTTGAATAGTTTAGATTCATTTGTATTAGAGGAAAAGACAAACACTAATCTATCTCTGACTCTTAAATTAAAGCACGTCATTTACTTCAAATAAATCCAAAAACTTTACTATTTGTAGGATTTTCAATCAAAATCTTACTGGATGCTTTATTTATGATCATAATTTGAATAGCCATTTTGTTTTATTTTTGGACTAGTATGTTGCTAGTTTCAATATATTTTGGAAGATCAAAGACCAAATGCATATGAAATTAGATGGAAAATTAAGTCCATTAATAATGCATACATGATCTTAATTCTTACATATTAAACCTATACGGCCCTGTATCTTCAATAGGTGTGAATACATAAGTTCGTTGAAGTTCCGACGAACTTGAGAATACGGAGTTCATGTACATACAAACGTGTATGCTCTGTACAACTTTCGTACTCAAATTTTAACAACTCTACCTCCAAGTATCAACCCCTCTTATCCTAAAAGTGATTTTGTGGTAACCCTGAGGGTTATACAATGTACAATAAATTAGGGGTGGGCATGGAACGGGATTGAGGCATTTTAGTCCCGTTCCGGCTATTTTACATGGGACGGATCCGTCCGAGCCTTGGGTATTTTCGACTGAATCCCACCGGGTACGTCCTATCTCGGTTGGCCAAGATCGGGACGGGAGGGGACTGTCCCAATCCCGCCTGTCCATTTAATGTGTTTTAATTTTACGCTTTATCCACAAAAAGATCCGTGTATGTCGTACTTAAAATGTAAAATCATTAAAGTTTTCAGATATCTATGATAACATATTACAATTTACATTATAATAAAAGACTTCTAACTGAATTTGGGTCATCTGGACCATTTGTCAATTTTAATGGTTTGACTAACATTTATTTTTTAATATATATATATAAGCATGTATATAATAACTATATAAGTATATCACTAGTACTTAGAGATTTTATTTTATACTATTAGTTTAAAAAAAAACTTTATTATATACTGGACGAGACGAACCTAGCGGAATGAAGAAGTTAAGACTCATATCTCGTCCTAGATAGTTTTTGGCGGGATGGGTTTGGGACGAAATTTCTAATTTTGAATGAAATTCCGTCAAAATTGAGATTGAACCGAAATTGAACCGGAATTGGCGAAATTTGTGCCCAACCTTTCGATAAATATAACTTTACAATTTTCCCTTAAAATTGCATATCCAAGTGCCCCAATAATTCCTTTATTTCCCTTACCTAAATTAATTCCTAAAAAGAATTGTGCATTGAAAATAAAAACGTGTAAGGTTTAACGAACTACTCATTAATTTCAAGATTTTTAGCTAAGATAAATTTTGAACATGATTCCACTAATTTGAAGATTTATGCTGGATGAATCTCAAACATAATTCATTGTTCCATTGTACGTTCAAACCCATCCCTTGCGATTGATATCTAATTACTTGATAATATAATCCTAGGGAGCTGTGTCCTAGACATATACTTATAATATTGGAAAATTGAAATTTTCAATAATATTTAGTTTTAGGTTAACAAATTTATATTTAAAAAAAAAACACAATATACATTTCGGTAAAATCCTACGCATTGATTTAAGTTTTTCGGTGTTAAAAAATGAGTTTTAAACCTATGAATGTATAGACGTTTTAATTGACCCTCACGTCACTATGACAAGTACCCATGCTAGTGATCTAGTGATTTTATTGGCATCTTGGGATTATCATATATATACAAACTTAAAAATTTTTTTTTTTGTTTTTTTCAATATTAATAAATCTCAATTTATTAGATTTATAATTAAAAAATATACATGTATAATACTGTAAAATTCAACGCAATGATTTAAGTTTTTCGGTTTTAAAAGATTAAGCTCCAAACCTACAAAAGTACATACACCTTAATTGATTCCCATATCACTAGGACAAGTAGCCATGCTATTGTTCCATTGATTTTTAGTGGCATATGGGACCATCATATATATATATATATATATATATATATATATATATATATATATATTTTAAAGTACGGTGAAATCTTACCCATCGATCTACATTTATATGTACTAGTAAGTCGTAATAGTTTAAATTTATAATTTTTAAAAATATATATATATACAGTACAGTGAAATCTTACGCATTGATTTAAATATTCTGAGTAAAAATAATTTTCACAATTATGTATGCACACATATCCGTAATTGATCTCAAATCACTAGGACAAGTACCTATATTTTTGCTTCATTGGTCTGATATTGGACTTGAGATCAACATATATAATTTTATTATTTTAAAAAAACGGTATAAAGTACGGTTAAACCTTACGTATTGATTAAAGTTTTTTTTGAGTTGTAACTTTCAAACAAAATAGACACGCAAACACTTTTATAGCCTTCAAAACTTTAACAATAATATTTTACAATTCACCATAAAGCCATTATTATATTTTATAATACATATTGAGAGGGGAAATAATATTCAAAAATATGAAAAGTAAAAAAAGCAACCAACGGTTAGAAAGAACTTAGAACAAAGAAGTTCAGCATAGTGGAAGTTGAAGACTGAAGAGAAAGGCATGAAGTGTGAATGGGGCTTCAGATTTGTATAATCCCTTTGGAATTTTTGTAGGGTCTCTGCAGACAAGCAAACTCATCTCTTTCGGTGTTCTTTTCTGGCTTTACTTTTGTCTCCCTCAAAGCCTATTTATATGACCATTTTCAGCTCTTCTTCACTCCCCTTCTCCTCTTCTCCTACACTAAAAACTCCAAATCATCTCTTTTTATTACATATATAAATATATTTTTGTCAAAATTGAGGGAATTTTGGGAAATTGGTATAGGGGTTTTGGCTGAACAAGAATTATTTGTTTTTTTTCTTTAGAAAATGATCATAGTGTTATACAAAGGATATATTATAAGAAATTGCAGCTTGATTCTTAAATCCAAGCTTTCTGTTGAGAAGAGTTTTTACTTTTGGATCTTTCAAATCTTCAATACTTATACACAGTTTGTTGCATAATGGGATCATTGCCACCCGGTTTTCGGTTTCACCCAACTGATGAAGAGCTTATAGGTTATTACCTTAAGAGGAAAGTAGAAGGACAAAAAATTGAGCTTGAAGTAATCCCTGTCATAGATTTTTACAAGTATGATCCTTGGGAGTTACCAGGTAATATAACAAAACAATGTAATTACTTCATTGTCATTCTCTTTGTTGTGACAGTATAATTACTTTACACAATTTTTATCATATTTATAATGCAGATAAGTCATTTCTTCCTACAAAAGACATGGAATGGTTCTTTTTTAGTCCAAGGGACAAGAAGTATCCAAATGGCTCAAGAACAAACAGAGCCACCAGAGCTGGCTACTGGAAAGCCACTGGTAAGGACCGGAAAGTGGTCTCCGGTTCCTCTATTATTGGTTATCGTAAAACCCTTGTGTTCTATCAAGGCCGCGCTCCTTTAGGGAACCGAACTAGCTGGGTCATGCACGAGTATCGCCTTTGTGATGAACACTTTGATGGGTCACCAAATTTGAAGGTATACACTTTTTCTCTTATTTTGATATACTCTTAGCGGTATAACATATTTTATATTTCCGAAACTCTTAAGAAAAATCATGGATATCAATCTCATACCCATATCTGATATACTGATATATACATTTAGGGCCTGTTTGATACCCATATCTAGATATCAAATATAAGTATTTGTATTTGTCCTTCTCTTATCTTGGTATCACGTATCTTATATTTGCCCTTCTTTGTCATTCTTTCTATCCAAAACTTTTTCTCGAGAGAAAAATATGGATATTTTCATACCCATATTTGATATATTGATATCCAGATATGAATACCAAAAAATTTATTGAACAGTTGAAATATGTAGCTGATTGAATGAACTTATTTATTTTGCTAGGGAGTGTTCGCACTGTGCCGAGTTCTTAAAAAGACTGAAGCAAAACTGAACACAACTAGTTCCAAAGTTGGGAGTGGTTCAAGCAATGAAGAGTTGGCTCCTAAAGAATCTGTTAATGAGCCTCTCAGCAATTCTAATGAATCTGCATTTAACAGTCAGGTTAATCAGAGTACCAATTCCACACCAATCTCTTCACCATTTGATATAACTCGTACTAGCGAGTTGGATACGACTTCAACTCAGCCTAACTCGGATAACATGTGGGTTTCTCCTGAGTTGATACTAGATTCCTCCAAGGTATGAAATCTGTTTTCTATAAACTATTTCAAGAATATATTAAAAGGTTTAGCAAATTGAAACATATTTCTGTGTTATTTTTTCTTACAGGGATGTTCAGTAGGCAAAGACAGTGTTTTAAACTACTTGCCACAGTTTGATGAATACCAAAACTCAATGGTTTCATGGCAATTTTATAATCAACAGGAAATTGCTCCAAATTCACCATACTCAAACTTCCCTGGAGAGATTGATCAAGTTATGCCGGCGTATTCAGGAAACATGGATTATCTAGGATATTATGTTAATGAAGAAATACAATATGAATGTTATAACCAGAACAATACATATACAGGGTTGTTCTAAAGGTTAGAGCTGTTGTCGTAGATCCAGGAGTCCCAAGGAGTAAGTATAGATAGTAAGATAGATATTCCTCTTAGTGGCGATCACTATTATCGACTGCACTAAGAGATGCTTGATTGTGATTTTGTATCTTTGTTTTATTGTAACCTAAAAATCCATGGAAGAAACCTGTTGTTTCAGATTGTGTTAAGTTTTACTTACATGGAATAGGAAATGCAGGTCATATAATTATTGTGTAGAATTATGAGAAAGAACAAAATTCAACAAACAAGAACGAAAGAAATACGGATTTATATTGGTTCATATGTTAATGCTACACCCACTTTCAGAGAGATTTTATTAAGTTGTTTCGGATTATAAATGAGAAACAGTAAAGAGCAAATGATTGAAGAAAGAGGAAACAGTATAATATATATATAGATAATGTAACCCTACATAATACTTTGTCGCCAAACAGTATAAGCCCTTATAGATGACAGATCACATATGGTCCAAACTATGCAGACCCGCGACAATTTCGCCCTCAGGACCCTAGACGAGTCCTTTTTAACCCCTAACTGAATATGCAAAGTGTGACATTCAAGACATATCAATATTAAAGATAATAACACATGCAAGCATGTACCTAACAAGTTGATACCCTCTACTAAGATTGGGTTTTACTTAGGTTCTAGGGTCATCTTTGGGTCATGTGGTTGTTTATTCGAAATGAAAAAGGAAAAGATAATGTTATAGAAGAGGAAAATGAAATGATGATATTTGATTACATTGTGAAATAGAAAATGAAAGTGTAATTTAAGCTAATAATCTTTTTTTTTAACCATTATCTTTTTATAATTATTCGAGATGAAACCAAATGAACATATAAACTTTATAGCTTGTTACGAGGACGGATAATAACACATGTATCGTCGAAAAATTGGTATTGGGTGTCGAAATTTCCAGATGGATTCAGTCGATCAACAACACAATTAATTTATCTGAAACATGTATAATCTAGAATTCGTCGAAATAACAAAGGTCCAACTTGTTACATAAGAAATATAGAACAAAGAGACAAAATAACCTTTAAAGTTGGTGATTTTGTTTTTCTAAGCACATATATGAGCTAACTACAAAAACTTTACAAAAAACATCTTTCTCTAACATTTAATATATGTATAGTTTCCTTTTAGCTTTTATGGTGTGAAACAAACACAAGTTGCTCCAAGTAAGCAAAAGATTAGATTAATCTATGAAAAGAGTGAAATAATGCTCAAAGAAAGGGACTCTTGAAGCCCTGAAACTATCATATTCATTCAGCATCTTGCATCACAATGTTTGCTTTCATGTTTTGCATTTTTGACATACCTTCACCCATAAAAGATAATAGCCTAAATAGTAACCTAGCTGTCAAGCTAAGCTTTCCCTCCTTGTCGCTTCAATTATATTAATGGTTAATATACGAGTTGAATGAGCCGAGCATGACCATGCACAATCACAACTCGTTTATATATGAGCTGAAACTATATTTTAACACAACTTTAATATTTGTTCATATATTGCTCGTTTAACAAAAATGTGAACAAGCTTGAACTTTTTCAAAATCGAGCCTAAGTATCTCGGTTAATATAACAACCCTGCAATGTTATTCTAGCTAAACAAGCTGAACTTTAACCAAACAAGCCGAGCCTGAAATTTAACGGAGCAAAAATATATGTTTGTATTTGATAACAAGATTTATCGACTTGTTGCACTCATGCATTTAGTTAAATTTCCCCTTTCCGCATTCATGTTTTGGCCTTAGTTTGTGCCATTTATGCTTGTTTAATTCTACTTTGCAAGAATAGATGTCTACACACACTATTTGTGGCTTTGTAGGTGATTTGACGCATTTTGGAGCTAAAACGACATATTTGAGGATCAAGCCTCGAAGTGGACGCATTGGAGCGAGCTACGTGCACGGGAAAGATGAGGAATCGAGCTAAAGATGCGAGGAATCGAGCTAAAGGCGCGAAGGAACGAAGAAGACCGCGTCTCAGACCAAGATGGACCGATCTCGGTCAGACCAGACCGAGATGGTCCAAATCTCGGCCGAGATTTCACTTGGCTCGGTCGAGATTTCTCCCGGCTCGGCCGAGATGGCCTTGGCTCGGCCGAGATTCACCTGGTTCGGCCGAGATGGCCCTAGCTCGGCCGAGATTTCGCGATCTCGGCCGAGATTTCCGAAGTCTTGACGCGCTGAAGGTTCTGTTGCCAAATCTCGGTCCCGACTGGCCCGATCTCGGCCGAGATTTCTGCCCGAGATTTCCTGTTCGGCGATTTTATTTTATTTTTGACTCGGTTTTGGCCCAACCCATCCTTTGTAAGGTTGTTGCCTATGAAAGGGAAGCTCTAGGTTATTTCTAAGGGTCCGAATTAGTCCGTTTCTTTTAGGGTTAGGTTACCCCATAGGAGGAGCCGCCTCCCTTCCTTTCCCCTCTTCTTTTCCATTGTTCTTCATAGATTAGTTCAAGATTCATACTTTTGCTTGAGGTTTCTTTGAAAGACCTTGTTGGATTCGAGTTTTGTTAAGATTGCAAGTTTACATTCATTGAAGTTAAGTTCTTTTTATTCCCTTTGTCATTTATTTATTTGTCTTTCTTTGATAGGATTGTTATTGGCTAGAACCTTGTGGTTCCAAGGTTGACAGAGATTTCTCCCGGCTCGGCCGAGATGGCCTTGGCTCGGCCGAGATTCACCTGGCTCGGCCGAGATGGCCCTAGCTCGGCCGAGATGGTTCGAGCTCGGCCGAGATTTCCGAAGTCTTGACGCGCTGAAGGTTCTGTTGCCAAATCTCGGTCCCGACTGGCCCGATCTCGGCCGAGATTTCTGCCCGAGATTTCCTGTTCGGCGATTTTATTTTTTATTTGGATCGGTTTTGGCCCAACCCATCCTTTGTAAGGTTGTTGCCTATAAAAGGGAAGCTCTAGGTTATTTCTAAGGGTCCGAATTAGTCCGTTTCTTTTAAGGTTAGGTTACCCCATAGGAGGAGCCGCCTCCCTTCCTTTCCCTTCTTCTTTTCCATTGTTCTTCATAGTTTAGTTCAAGATTCATACTTTTGCTTGAGGTTTGTTTGAAAGACCTTGTTGGATTCGAGTTTTGTCAAGATTGCAAGTTTACATTCATTGAAGTTAAGTTCTTTTTATTCCCTTTGTCATTTATTTATTTGTCTTTCTTTGATAGGATTGTTATTGGCTAGAACCTTGTGGTTCCAAGGTTGACAGAGATTTGTTTATGTCTTGGATTATGATGGAATGTTGTACTTTATGTTTTGGCTTTGACTTGCTAGAAATCCTAATGGTTGGCTTGTTCTTGAATCTAGTTAGAATCCTTCTAGCTAGTAACCTAAGTTGGAATTGTGACTTACCCGGTAATATTCCTTCTTAACCTTAGAGATTGACCATAGGTAATAAATGTTTATCCTTTATTGGTTGAATGTGCTTAGATTCCTTGCTAAGTAGGGTAATACCTGAGATTTACCCGGTAATGGTTTGTTTAGAATTTCCTACCTCTTTACCTTGAGACTTACCCGGTATTAGGTAGTTGGTTTGAAACTAGATAGTCTTGAGACTTACCCGGTAATAGACTGTCAGCCTAGAAACGTTCATCCCTGTGGCTTTTCTACCATATATCTTTACGAGTCTTCCTGAAGCTATATGTATAAACAATGATCTTGAACCCTTGGAATTCATTTTCTTTCCTTTAACTTGATTATCTTTTGTTTTATTTCCTTTTATATAACTGCTCTTGATTGAAGGTGACATTCAATTGAGAGCAGCCCAAAACCTTTTCCAAAACCTTTTTGATTTATTTCTCTTATCTTTTCCAATCTCTTGTCTTTAACTGAGATCTATTCTATTTATAATCATTGCTGCATATTAATCCACTCAGTCCCTGATATCGACCCTGAAATACTTACCTCTTTACTGTGATTGACACATACACCGTGGGTTCGTTGCTATTTAGGGAATTATTACAGGTTATAAATTTAAAACTATTTCTTCCTTGTTTTACTACCTTATAGGTCTTTATCATTTTTATAAAGGTTTATAGGGTGTAAAATCAGCGAACAATATTCTACTAGTTTAGAAAGTGATTGAGCTTGAGTCGAGCTTTTTCCAAGCCAAGTCCGACTCGTCTTATCTAACGAACCCTAGTTGTAACGTAGTAATACTGACAAGCCATAAAGCATCACCAGCAATTTAAAATCGCTCAATCTGTCACTCCCTGTCGTAAATGTTCAATTCGAAAGGTTGCAGGATGTGTATATCAACGTTGGGTTCTAAACTTTAAGGTTATGATCATTTGAAATGGACTATATAAGTCACTAAACATGTCTATGTCTGCGCCTATCACTACGAAGGCAAAGGCGCATCTTTTAGAACACTGGTTTGGTGCAACAGGATCATACTTCCTCATCTCCTCAGAAGTCAGAACATGAAAAGTGAATTTTATGAATGTACAAATGAGGTAAACTCAAAGAAACCCTTTTCCTTTCTTAAGGGAAAGGTTTCTGAAGGACTGGTCAATAAGTAAGAATCTCAGTAGAAGAGAATGTCAATACTCAAACTTTCAGCAAAAGCACCTAAGAAAGGCCAAGGATTAACAAGGTTCTTTGTCAATGCAGCACCATGCTCAGATTCCATCTTCAACATTCGATTCGCCATCTCTAATCGTCCTTCTACATCGTCGAATAAGCCCTTTGCCCCCACTTCAATTCATCCCATAGATTTCTTTGCACACAACAAAGGAAGCTAATAAAAATTGTTACTTTAAATGGATTGTGCCATCTTACTTTGCTTTTGGATCATAAAGGGAACCATTGGTGGATTATGATCATATATATGGATGATGCAAGTGCTTTAAATACATTAAACTATGATTAAAAGTAAAAAAGAAATCACAAACAAAGTCATATTCAGTTTATGTTTCACACTACAGAGGAGGATATATCATATATATGTATCCTAGATTCTCCGTCCAGTGGAACCAAGAAAAAGCTAAAAGGAACTACCACCCCCTAATCACCTATGCCACAAAAAGCAGATTAGACTAGTGTAACAATACACTTTAATCAATAATTATCTCTATCTTGAAATGCCTTGAATATGACGCTTACATTGGGATTTACAGGAGTGCTAACTTAAGCTGTAATCCAAATTTCTCAATCTCCTCAACAAAACGTAACTCTTCTTCGCCTGTGAATATTAGCTACGCTTCATTTAGTGAACAACGTAAATCTATGCATTCTCTCTTATAAGTTATTACTGTTTCTATTAAAACAAATTCACTCCTTCGCATCCAAACATGTCAAAATGTATATGCAATCTAAAAATACAAGCTGCAAATGAAACTTTCTATAGCAAACCCTGGAGCTTAAATAAGCTGTTTCCCTCCAAACAACACTTCTAATAAAAGCTTATACATGTTTGGCATATATGTGTATATTGTATGTATGTATCATCGCTCACCTTCAAATTTTGTATTTCAGTTCTAAACCGAAAGGACTGGAAAATTATCTCAGAAGAGAGCGTACCAGTCGGTTTATTTTTATCCAACGACAGCAAAAAAGAAACACATAATCGTTGGCTTGTGTATTTTCTCCACTTTTTATTCAAATAGTAAGATTTCCTTTGAGCATCACTTGCAGCTTCAGAATTCCCACGCAAAATCACGAACTTGCACCGAAAACCCTAATTCTCTGCTCAATCGGTGTGCGACAGCAAGGACAGGTAGCTTTCCCCTTCTTTCCATAATCCTTACTACAACTTGCGCACACAACCTGGTGTGCGCAAGGGAGGAATACAACAGAGACTTCTTCTTTCATACAGAGCAAGCATTCTCTGTCTCCGCTTAGTTCTGTATCTAAAAGGTTTTTCTGATCTTGCTCAGCAAGTTCACTGAATAGCCTTGCAACTGTCGATCCATGTGTTGGTCTAGTAGCCTGAGACTTGCCAGTGGGTAGAGCACCTGGTGCATCATTTTGATCGACAGTAGATTGTGCAGTTGATTTCAAACGTAAGAGCTCTTGCTCAAGCCTCTGGAGATCATCCCTGTGCCTCTGAAAGTCTATCTCTAGCTTTAATCGTAATGCCTCTAGCTTTCTTTTATTGTTGACTTCAGTTGCTTCTTTGGAACGTCTTTCTTCCTCCACTTGAGTAACAGCTTGCTCTTTCGCTACTACCTCCCCTCTCCATTTTGCCTATATTTATATAGCATATAGCAACATTCATGTATACAAGTTTCTAATCAGTATTTGAAACCATGGCAGCATATGAATGAGATTAAGCAATATAGGAAGATGCACAACAGGAACATTATAAATTTATAATAAAGCAACAAAGAAGAGGGATCAAGATAAAGTTGCATAGAGTCAAACGTAGATCACAAAAAAAAGACATGTGCATAAGCCAAAAGCCACAAAAAATTACACACCTGAAATAAGGCATCCTCTAACACTATATGTATTGAGAAAAAGATATAAATCAGCGTGCATCACTATGATGAGAACATTAATACACAGAATATATTATTATCTATATGAAGAAGCAATTCAATAAGATGTCCTGGATTGGGATTGAGGTGAATTAGAGGGAAAAGAGGGTGAATTAAAGATTGAAGAAGTGGAGGAGGATAAAAAGGAGAGAAGGGAGATTGAGAAAAGAAGAGACGCAGAGAAGGGATTTGTTGAGAGAGATAAATCAGGGAAGGAAGAGTGATTATCATTATTTCAAATAAATAACACTTGATTAGAAATTTAGAATCATATCTCCGTTCATACCCAACATAACACTACTGACTAACCGCAAATTAACAACCTACAATAACCATATATTACAGGATAAACTACAAAAGTTCCTTTCACAATGGTAATTATAAGAATAGAAATACATAAAGCCCATTCGAAAGTGTGGATGAAAGACATAGCTTTTGAGAAATTCCAAACATGAACAAACGACAAACACTATTAAGATGAGCAATGTTCTTATTAAGATATCAAGAACATAACATTCGAGAACACTTGGTGCAGGCAAAGTTATCTTCTGAAATTCTTGTAAACTTGATAGCAATTTCCTTAGTAACCACATGTTTTCCAACTTTAAGATTTCATATTTCAATTTTTTCACAAGTCTTTGTACTGAGAAGAGCTATTATTTTGTCATCAATCAGGGCATTTTTAGAATCAAAGAGAGGAAGACCATAGTTGCCCTGCAGCTAAAATTAAGATAGCTGTCTGCACCCAATGAAGAATCCTTATTTCAACCATTAAGGAATAAAAAGTGCAAACTTTATTTTCTTTCTTTCACTTGGAGAACCCAATTCACTAGTCTTCCCCTCTTGTTGTGTTCCAACCATGTCTCTCACAAAAGTGTAAACAAGTACAAAATGTAGGTAAGGTAACTTGTCACCAGTGTGACTAAATTTCGTTAGAAAAATTGTTAATGAATTACGAAGTGTATTCCTCATCTACGCTAAGGATAAACTCAGCATGGAATTGTAAGTATCAATGCTTTGCATTGGTAATACGATGAAGATGTTGAAAAGAAACCATAAAATTGTGAACAACAAACATCAACCAAATGATGATGAATTGACAAGAGGCCCAATCCATTAAAGAGTAAAGCAGAAAAACAAGAAGTGCAAAACAAATAAAAAAGCAGCATAGGAATACCTCAGTGTCCTTCTGAGCTGCCTTGATCTCTGCCAACTGCTGTTGCTGGTCAGCAATCTTCTGCTTTTCAGCAGCAATCTCCTGCTGCATTTTTGCTTTCTGTTTCTCCCAATTCAAAAGCCTCTTTAGGTACTTCTTTTCTCTCTTTGCAACCTCTAGGGAAGCAGTAATTGACTCTGAGGCACTCAACTTATAAGACTCCATCTCCGCTCTGATTTCTGCATTCTCAATCTCAAGCTGTCTCACAGCTGCATTCGCACGGTCTACTTGACTGCTTGCTTTCCTAAGAGCATTTTCCATCTCAGATAGCCTCTTCATGGTTGTGTCCTCGAGAGTCTGCTTCCCTTTTTTCAGTCTTTGCGTCTCTTCTCTTTCCATTCTCAGTATCTTAAGCTGTGTCAGATCACTACTCAATTTTTTAGCTGCTTGCATTGCCTTCTGTTGAGCCCATTCCTTGCGCTCCTTCAGTTGTTTCTCCAGGTCCTTTATCTGATTTGCCAAAGTATCCAGGATCTCATTCTTATGCTCATCGGGAACTTGCTCCAAGTTCTCATCCAAATTTAGATCTCTGAATTTACTCAAGATTGAATTCACTGCTTCTTGGTTCTTCAAATTCTTAGCCTCCTCTCCATGTCCAGAAGGTGCATCAGCTGCTGGTGTATTTCCTTTAGATACATCACCACTTGGTACAGAAGTTGGCCAAGCCTGAGATTGTGTTGGAAACTGCTTAGTGTTTGCCCGAAATCCAGCTGCAAATGCAGCAACATTTCTCTTCAATAGGGATTTCATAGAAGGACTGAGATTAAACCGTTTCGGGCAATCAACATCCCCAGGTTGAGCTGACTGAGAAGGATAGGGGAACATCCCATTAAACGCATTAACAGGAAGCTCTGAAGTCCCGGCAAACCTGAAACCCCAACCCCCATGGAACCTACAGAGTCCAGGTGCAGCACTATCCATGCTTGGACTAGTCGTGCTACTCACACCTTCCACATTGCTTCTCGCAGCATTGGAACAACCCTTAGTATTCGTAGTAGGAAGAACTGGAACATCTATAGTGCTTGCCCTTCCGACATGGAGATCACTCATAACAAGACACCACATAGCATCACCTTTGCTCAAATGAGGGCGAACCTGTTGCAATAAGCAAATCATGCCTGCTAGAGAGTACTCCACCACCTGGCTCAAATCAGTAAAAACAAGCTCAGAATCCTCAGCCATATTCTTGTGATTAGCACAACAACCCCCACCATTAAGATAAGCCAGTGCATTATGCAATATATTCGTGAGAACATCCATCCCACCATAGCAATGACCATTCCGCAAAATCGACCTCAAAGCAGCCTCGTCATCATAGCCCAAGGCCACAAGCTTGGCAATCGCCTCATTATACAAAAACTCGAGATTCTTGAACAGAACCTCCTCCAACTGCTCTTCAGTACAGTAACCCCACCCGCAGTTGTCCAAATTGGGATTATGGGTGTCGGAATTAGGGTTAGGGTTAAACGTAGTGGGGAGAAGATGCGAGCAGCCGATCGGATAACCTAAAGGCTTAGTTCCGGATTGAAACTTAATTTTAGAGAGCGGCGATACATTTTCGAGTGGATTGGCATGATCGGATTCAAGCTTTACCGATCGGACCCTGCGATTGGTGCGGATATGCTTCTCTCTAACAGTGCAGCCCATTTTTGAGATCGTTTCTGAGCTTGGATTACAGAGGAAGCGAAAAAACCCTACCTACCCGTAAGGGATGAAAGATTGAAGTGAGGATGAAAGAAGAAGAAGGCGAAGAATCAGATTGAAATTGTAAATGAAGACTTACAGATTGGACTCGATGAAGATCGATACGTAATCGCCTTTGGAAGGGAGAGAGTAAAGAGTGGTGCGTGTTGTAGTGGTGACGAAGGAGGAGCTGTAAGGGAAAGGGCACTGGAAATGGCAAATGAAGCGTGGTGACGCGTGCAAGTTCTGATTGCAGGTGGATTCCGGAAACTATGCTACCGGGCGTGGGGCCCATACAATGGTCGGAGTAGTCGTGGCATTGTAGGAATCGTAGGGGTTTTGGAAGTTGGGCCTATGGGCCGGGTTTACGAGTTCGGCCCAAGTTAAGCTTGTGGACAAAGATACCACCTTTCGATAACTGGACCTGGGCAAATCCGGTAGGCCTGGATAAACGGCCGTAATAACCCACCTTTCTGGTCCAGTCGGGCCGCTCAAACCCGCATTGTCATGATGGCCGGGTATGGCAATGTTGAAAGCCCGTTCGGACAAAGAGCCCGTATTGTCAAGTCTTTCGATTTTTAGCATTTCGTAGGTAGGGCGGTGCAGTTTTGACCCGGAGTAATTTTTTACGGTCCGATTCACATCAAGTTCGGATCCGGTTTACGGTTCAGGTGTACGGTGATTTCCGATCCGGTCCAAGAGCGGAAAAACCGGTGATCCGGGATTGGTTGAGAAGATTCAATCTAAACATACAAGGTTTGCCCCATGTATAATAGTAACCCAATCATGTTCCACACATAATCCTGCTAAAAATATAATGGTGTGCAAGGTTGAGCTTACACTCTACCGATTAATTTGGAGGTTTTAGTCCAGTTACATGTTGAACATAAGACCTCCCACAATGGTGGGTTTTTAAACCCCATATTGAAGAGTTTTGAGCATTATTGCTGAAAGATATAATATATTAAATTGCTTAAAACCCATCATTGAGGATGGTCTAATGCATATCACGCAAAAACATGACGATATCTTGTTATTGACATCATATCACCCCAGAGAGTCATGCCTTGGACAAATATGCTTGTCATTGGTCAATTGAAAATTTCAATGTCAATTAGTCTGAGGTCATGTCATATTATAAAAAAAAACTTATATAATACGGTAAAATCTTACGCATTGATTTAATTTTTTATGTAAAAAAAAAACAGGCCCCAAACTTATAGACACATGAACACCTAAATCTCACCACATTGTTTGGACAAGTACTCTAACTCGTGATATTAATTCATTGAACTTTTTACTAGCATCCTACTTGAAATGATACATGTATTAAAAAAAAAAGGAAAATTTGGATTGTACTTATGCTTTTGACTTTTACGGATTATGCCCAATGATTTTTTAGTTTTCAAATGGTCCTTGAGTTTTAGAATTTTTCGGATTATACCTTTCTACCATTTATAAACTAACATTTAAAAAGATAATTATGTATTTGCTAGTTATTGTTAATAGTCATTTTAAAAGGTATCGATAATTTCTTGAATGACTAAGTTATCTTCTTCTTCTGTTTTTTTTTTAATTTATCGATTTTCTTACAATCCTTTTGTATAATCTAAAAAAGTTAAACGTACAATGAAACAATCCAAAAATGTCAACAACACAAGGACATCATCTAAAATTTCCGTTAAAAAAAATAACACTATATAAAATATGGGCAGTTTTTCTCGCCCATAGTTCAACATAAAACAACTCATCTAAACTCGATTAATACATTCGATCAATAACTGATTAACACTCGACAATAACCTAATTGAATATCTCAATATTCAGTCAAAAAACATCATCAGTTTGATCCAAGCTTGAATATTTCTTAACATTAAACTATTCCATTGTCGGCACCTTGTGAGGGTTTTTTCTAAACAAAAAATATTTTTTTTGTATGTATTATGTATTGAATCTTAACCTATAGAAAAAAAATATTGGCTTCTAGACTTAAAACATTTTTACCCAAACTAATTTATCCGTTTCAAAGTGCTTTTATCCAAAAAAGAGCAATCCATGATAACATCTTGATTGCTCGTGAAGTTTTCCATGGATTTAGAACGAAAAAAGGTAAGGAAGGGTATATGGCGATTAAGTTGGATATGAAAAAAGCATATGATCGAGTTGAATGGCATTTTATTTGCTCTGTCCTAGAAAAGTTTGGATTCAATAATAAATTCATTAATTGGATTCTGGAATGTATTTCCTCAGTCTCATACTCAATTTTGGTAAATGATAAACCTTCAGTTTAAGTTTTCCCAAGAGAGGCCTTCGCCAAGGAGATCTCATCTCTCTTATGCTTTTTTTTTTAGGAGCTGAGGTCCTTGCTCATAATATTCAAAAGAAAAGTAATCAGAATAAAAAAAACATCGGTTTTCCTATCACGAGGCAGGGTACGATTATTCCGTTTCTCGCTTTTGCCGATGATATTATCATTTTTACAAAAGCTTCTTTGGGTGCTGATACAAGAACTTTAGATATCTTGAATGGATATTGTCTCATATTTGGTCAAAAAATTAATCTTCAAAAAATCGGTGTTCCAAACATCTAATAATGTTGAGAATTAGACTAAACGGCATATTCAACTTAGCCTGGTTATTACTGGATATAACAGTCTGGAAAAGTATCTTGAATGTCCCATAATCAATGAAAAAGTGAATAAAAGCGTTTTTGAAGACGTTATTACCAAATCTAAACAACGACTAACTAACTGGAAGGCTTCCTCCCTGTCTCAAGAAGGTAGAACTACTCTGATTACAGCTAATTTAAATGGCAAACCAAACTTCATTATGCAAAGTTTTATGCTTCCTTGTTAGTATCTATAAAGAACTAGATCAAATTAACAAAAACTTCTTCTGGAATAAAGTACCAAATTTTCATCCTCTCATTAACTGGGATAGAACATGCAGACCTAGGAAGTTCGGTGGGGTGGGTATTAGGAAGGCTGAAGAGATGAATAAAGTGCTCCAAATGAAATTACTACGCAAAATAATGGATGAACGTGACAATATATGGGTGAGAATTGTGAATGAAAAATACCATAAAGGATCGGTACTTTGGAAATATAAAATAAAAGAAAATTCTTCCTGGCAATGGAAGAAACTCATGAAGCTGAGATATGATTTTGAATTAGGCTTCCGTTGAAATGTTGGGATGGTAATTCTGTCAACTTTTAGAAAGATTGCTGGATTACGGGTGAATCATTAATAAATATATGCTAAAATAATGAATCAATTAACAGTGAAGAGTTAGTAAACTACTATATAAGAGAGAATATATGGGACTGCCAGAAGATTGACGCGGAGCTTGGCCATATTTTACTGCAAGAAGTAATTTCAACAATCAAATCATACCAACTTCCTAAATCCTAGCTTTATTCAGGATCGTCTCTATTGGGCTCCTTCGGATAATGGGAACTATTCTACAAAAACAACGATGAATTATATCTATACAAGAAGTGGTCTTTCATTAAATGAAAATGAGTGGATTTGAGATTTGAACATAATGCCTAAGGTGAAGAACTTCTTATGGAAACTATCTATCAATAGAGTCCCGACAAAAGAAAATTTAGAAAAACAAATTCATGTTCCTATGGTTTGCTGCCACTGCGATCAGCCTTTCGAATCAACAGAACACAATTGTTCTTCACATGTATTTTTCTTAATGACACCATTACAATTTATAAGGTTAAGGAGGCTATTAGATTAGTTAATGAATTGAACACTAACATTTCTAGTAAGATCAGTTGGTTGAAGATTAACTTATCTGAATTCGATCTCATTTATTTGATTCTTGTATGGTGGAATATTTGGTCTGCTAGAAATCAAAGAAATTTTAATAATAAAGAACCCCAAAATATTGACTAATTGTCCGAAACCAAATTAACGATTGGAATCAGTCAAGTAGAGGAGTAAAGCAACACAAAGGTAATATAAATAAGAACAAGAGGAAAACAAAAATATCCATTAGGATAAACCAAAAAAAGACTTTATTAAACTAAATTTTGATGGCTCCAAAAAAGAATTTGGGGACTCAGCTTATGGCTTCATCCTTCGTAATCATGATGTTATGACGGTTTCCCTCGGCTATGGGCGATATGGTAACATATTTGCCTTGCATGCTAAAACATGTCCGCTAAGGGAAGATCTGATTAAGGCATAGGATTTGGGGATTAAAAGAATTGAAATTGAAGGGGATTGCCTCTCTATTATCAACTCGGTTAAACAAATTTGGAAACCTCCTTGGGATCTTGACCTTATTCTTATATATATTACTAATATTTTAGTGAGCTTCTGTTAGGTTAGGATTCGTCATGTGTTCAGAAAAGTCAACGGTGTTGCAGATCTGCTTGCTGAGCTGGGACACGACTGCCCTCCGACGTCAGTTTTGTCTACTGATGCGGTGGACGATCTCATCCGGAAGGATGCTATAGGGTGGAGATTCTCGCGTAGATGATTCACCCTAATTGCTTATCTTATAGTATCAAAAAAAAAGAAGAGATAATTGAATGAAATATCTACTTTCAATAGTTGAAGTAAGGGGTTGTCTTCCCTAATAATTTAGTTAAATATTTATTCCTTTAGTAGTTAGATGGGAGAGAAATAATATATTGATAGTTAATGGAGAAAGGAAATACATTCTCAATGATTTTTGTGAGAGGGACAATTAGTATAATTTATTATCAAAGAGTGCTAGTTAGCCAACGGTTAGATGGAACATTGTACTTTGTTTTAGAGTTGAGATCAAGGTAGATTTAGATGGAACATTGTACTTTGTTTTTTTTAACTAGCTAGAGATGGCATAACATAGTAATTTCGGCGAGTTTTTTCATAATTTTTACCAGATGATTAAGGGTAGAACCGGAAGGTCAAAGTAAGGTATTTGGCTAGTGTTGCACTTGAAACAAAAAGGGCTTCTTAGTAATTTTTTTTAAAAAAAACTAGAGACTTTCAAAAATCTTATTAATTTATTTATTGGTTGCATCATTTTAATATACTAAATTTTAAGGTCTAAAGCATTTTAAGTCAGTTTCGTAATTTTGAGAAAAGTTGCGACATATTTGTAGTTTACCTAAAAGTCTGGCTAGTCTTGCAAATAAATTTTGGCTAGTCCATTCTTTCTATAGAAGTCTTGTTAGGACTTCAACGGAGATGAGAATATTATATTGAGATATGATTAGCAATTTGACTACGTATTTGAGGTCATATATGTGAGTGGATCATAACGTAGTGGTAGTTGAGTTTTTTATGGATTCAGGTAAGTCTTATTAACTTTGCTAAAATATTTACTCTTGCTTGTGTTATAATATTGGTGCGTGTTTATTTGATATAAATTTGAATAGAATGACCACACAATATTACTAAGAACCAAATTTATTTATAAAATGGGTTATGAAACTTGAATAATTCTGATCATGGTATACAGGAAGGGTGGAACCAATTTGTCATAGTTATACGACATATGCATAGAAACCACACCTACATGTGTATATGGGGACAAAGGCGGGGGTCGGTAGGTACCTTCCGTATCACAACATAACTTGAACATAGGGAATAATCTAAAGAGAAAAAAAATGTTATTGTGAGTACGTTGAAGTGTTTTTATTTCCTTATTTGTGATTGTGTTATTCTTTGTAACACCCCAAATCCATAGGACTCGAGGTGCTACTAGGCTAGGATTTCACAATGGATCCTAACCCTAGCCTGACAACAAGTTCACTGAATCTTACAACAAGGTACAAATAGATTATATACAAAACATCAAACTGTTATAAAAGTATCAAAAGGTTTATACAAGTACTGCTGAGTACAACAAAACATAATCACATACATGATCAAAAGATCCCATCCCACGAGGACGACCTAGTGTACGGAGCCTTAAGCAGATCACCCCTCTGGATCACTCTGCAGCTCTCCTAACCTGCAAAGGATCTACAACACGGTATAAAACCGTTAGCTAACCATACGCATATATAAGAAGATGCATAAGCACAATCACACACCAATGAATCATAAACACATCACCATGCTATCACACATTTACCCGGTTTATTATCTTTATAACGTCCAATCATTCAAGCGTATATATATATCAATATGAACGTATGTGACACGAGGAATATAACCCTCGCCTCTCGGGAATGGTGCCAGCTAGAGTGGAGATCCGGTTCCACCTCCCGTGTACCCTATGGGAGTGGTGCAGGTGGCCGGCCCACTGAGCTAGACTGGCCTGCCCGAAGAGAACCTCCAGACTCCCAGCGGGATGAAAGGACAAGTTGTCACGGCCCGACAATGGGCAGTCACTAAACCATAGGTAGGTAATCAACATAACTCAGGCTATCAATCATATAGTACACACATCACTCATGCACACATCCAATATATGGATAGCAGCTAAGTAAGTCCTATGGACTTACCTCAACCTCTGAAGTCTCAACTCAACTCAACTCAAACGGCTCCAACTCTGGAGATCAACACTGCCTAAACAAGGCATAACAACATACATCAACTCATATCCATCACAGGGGTCACACCTAGACCCAATGGATCCATAAGGATCGAATTCTAACTCATAAACCTCAAAGTCATAACCGGCATAACCGAAATGTACTCAACATCATTCTATCCTCAAACACATACCTAGCAAGCCACTAAACCGCTCATACTAGGAAAGGAAAGGATCTACCTAACTCTAGGTAGATCCGGAACAAGACGCACCTGCGTGACGGAAGGACACAGGGGCGGAACAGGCAATCCAGCAGGGGCGGCAAGGCTCAGCCGCAAGGGCGGTGACAGCGGCCGCAGGCAACACAGGCACGGCGCAGGCGCTGGGACAAAGGCCACGGGGGCGGTGGCTTCTGGCCGCGGGTGTGGCGACAAGGTACCCGCAGGGGCGCTTTGCTGGACCGCGGGGGCGGCGATAGTGCAGAAGATGATCCCATGGTTCTTCTTTCACTCTTCACGTGATCAATTCACGTCTTCTCTTCACCAAAACCAAGCATATACATATACATATACATACCAACATCAATACCCTTAAACATGCATCTAATCCTAAGCTAGGAAGATGAAATCAAGGAAAGAAAGAAGAAGAAGCAAGATCACCTACCACTCTTGTGGTCCTAGGCTGCAGGGAGAGATCATACACCTCAGTAGCTGGCCTTCAAGCTCAGCATACACACATCCATCATCAACATCAACATCAAGCTACACAACTCTTCCAAACTCAAGGAGAAACAACACAAGATCAAGGTGGAGGAAGGAGAAGCAAGGAGGACGTGCAAGGGCTGGAGTGAAAAGTGAAGAAGGAAGCCCTTGCTCAGCAAGGAAAAGAAAGAAGTAAGGTAAAAAGTAAAGCACGGGTCAAAGGAGTCAACAAAACCGGCTGCAGCCGTCGGAAACCGCAGGGGCGGTTCCCTGAGCCGCAGGGGCGGATCTCTACAC
This sequence comes from Fagopyrum tataricum, assembly GCA_002319775.1. Lineage (NCBI taxonomy): Eukaryota > Viridiplantae > Streptophyta > Magnoliopsida > Caryophyllales > Polygonaceae > Fagopyrum > Fagopyrum tataricum. The sequence continues at coordinate 7,884,931 of CM008282.1, forward strand.
TAGCCGCAGGGGCGGCTCTACTCACACGCAGGGGCGGCTAAGGCGAAAAGTTGCTCCAAACGCTAAGGCTCTTACACCTCACCCCCCTAAAAACAAGTTTCGTCCCGAAACTTGTAACATCCTCAAACTTCTCGGACTCAAAAGCCGAGGTAAAACTCTCTCTATCGGGGTATCACATCTCTGCACACCAGGTATCAACCTATACCACTCTATATCCTCAAGCACGGGCATGGAGTAAAACACCTCTAGCCAAAACCTCATCAACATAACCACGGGCATGGAGGGAAAACATCTCCAGCAATACTATGTCCACCAAAATAGCATGGAGGAAAGAACCATCTCCAGCTATAAACAATCGCACTAGCACAACAGGATCTAATAAGATCATAATCACATCATATCTAGCGCGAAAATAAACACATCATAGCATATAAGCATATAAGGACACAATACTCACCAAGGTAGTACTAAGATCTATCCGGTGATCCTACTGGTGCATCTAACTCAACATAGAACTCTGGATAGTTCCTCTGGATACTATCCTCAGTCTCCCATGTAGCCTCATCAAATCCTTGTCTCGACCTCTGTATCCTCAACATAGGAATGTCCTTTGAACGCATGCGTCTCATACCTCGTTCTAGGACTGCAATCAGATGCTCAACAAAGTGTGGTCCGGCTCAACCACCAAATCATCATAACTCACGATGTGTCTCGGATCTGGTATATACTCTCTCAGCTGAGACACATGAAATACAGGGTGAACACCCTCTAATCTCGGAAGCAAAGCTAATCTGTAAGCTGCGCTCCCAACCCGATCCAAAATCTCAAACGGTCCGACATATCGGGGACTCAGCTTCCCCTTAATGTCAAAACGTCTAATACCTCGTGTCGGAGACACTCTCAGCCACACATGGGCTCCAACTCTGAACTCTAGAGGTCTACGCCTCCTATCTGCATAAGACTTCTGACGGCTCTGGGCAGTCAACATCCGCTCTCGAATCAGGGCTACTCGAGCCATATCTTTCTGAATCTAATCAGGTGTCAATCCACTAACAATGCTAGGCTCATCCCAACATAAAGGTGTACGACATCTCTGCCCATACAGTCCCTCATATGGGGCCATCCCAATAGATGCATGCCAGCTGTTGTTGTGTGAGAACTCAACTAGTAGGAGGTGATCCGTCCACACTTGTCCCCAATCCAACACACAAGTTCGCAGTATATCCTCCAGTGTCTGAATGGTCCTCTCTGACTGACCATCCGTCTGAGGATGAAATTCAGTCGTGAAGTGTAAACTCGTCCCCAGGGCAGTTTGAATCTGCTGCCAAAACCTCGAGGTAAATCGTCCATCTCTGTCTGAGACGATCGTCCTCGGTACACCATGGAGTCTCACTATCTGTCTAGTGTACTCCTCAACTAATCTGCTCACCGGCCACGTCTCCCTAATAGGAATGAAACGTGCCGTCTTCGTCAATCTATCCACAATGACCCAGATAGCATCAAAACTCCGATTCGGTCTCAGCCTAGTCACAAAATCCATGGTGATGTCCTCCCACCTCCTCTGTGGAACAGGAAGCGGATGGAGCTCACCTCTAGGTCTGCTGTACTCTATCTTGACCTGCTGGCAGGTCGCACATTGTGCCACAAATCTGGCCACAACGGGCTTCGGCCTTCCCCACCAACATAGACGTCTCAAATCCTGATACATCTTACTCGTACCTGTATGTACAGAGTAAGGTGTACAAGGAACCTCCTATAAAATCCTCTGTCTCGCTGCATCAACACACATCCCAAGCCTAGCTTGGATGCATCATTGTAAACCACAAAATCAGATGTACCCTCCGATTGTGCCAAAATAGGAGCAGAAGTTAGACGTCTCTTCAGCTCCTCAAAGCTCTGCATACACTGATCAGACCACACAAATCTTGTAGTCTTCCTCAGCAAACTCGTCAGTGGACGGGCAATCACAGAGAATCCCTCCACGAAGCGTCTGTAATAACCGGCTAGGCCAAGGAAGCTATGTACTTCCTTGACGTTCGTCGGTGTAGTCCATGTTGCTACTGCTTCAATCTTGGCCGGATCCACCTTAATTCCTTCAGCTGATACCACATGACCCAGGAATGCTACCTCTGGCATCCAAAACTCGCACTTGGAGAACTTAGCATAAAGTTCTCTATCCCGCAAAACCTTCAATACATTCCTCAGATGTCCTGCATGCTCCTCTCTGCTACGAGAATATACCAGAATGGCATCACTACAAACTCGTAGGGGCCATATATGGTCCGGAATGTTGTCTTGTGCACATCCTGCTCTCTCACCCTCAGCTGGTGATATCCTGAACGCAGATCAATCTTGGAGAACACAGTCGCTCCCTGTAGCTAATCCAACAAGTCATCAATACGCGGCAATGGATACTTGTTCTTAATGGTCACCTTGTTCAGTTCTCTGTAATCTATACACAGCCTCAACGATCCGTCCTTCTTACGTACGAAGAGGACAGGTGCTCCCCATGGGGACACGCTAGGGCGGATGAAGCCCTTCTCAGCCAGCTCCTCAAGTTGCTTCTTCAGCTCTAGCATCTCGACAGGCGCCATCCGGTATGGGGCCTTCGAGATCGATCTCGTACCAGGCTCTAACTCGATACCAAAGTCCACCCTCCTCTAAGGCAGCAACTGGACGGCTCAACAAACACATCTGCAAACTCATAGACCACTGAGATATCCTCTAATGTTGGATTCTCCCCCTCTTTCATGACATAACACCAGAAGGCCTCACAACCCTGTGCAATCAGTCTAGCTGCTCGTATCGCACTGATAACCATACCAGATTTTCCAAGGTCCCAACCTCGGAAAACCTCTATCTGTCCTAACTCGGTAGAGAGGATAACAGTCCTCCTACCTACATCAAATACGGCAGAATGTCTATCCATCCAATCCATACCTAGTATGACTTCTTCATGCTCTAATGGCATGACAAAGAAATCAACTAGTAACACACGGGTCCCTACAGAAATGGGACAGTCACGAATCTCATGGGTACCTCTGACCCTACTATCATCGGGTAACCCCATACTAAAGGGTATCCCCTCAACCGTATCTAAACCCAGACGCTCTACACATACATCAAATATAAAAAGTGCGTAGCACCAGTATCAAATAAAACTCTAACAGGTAAACCATGAATCAAAATGGTACTTGTAGCAGTCGGTGCAGCCGGCTCCTCTGCACTACTCAACTCAAAAACTCGGCCCTGTGGGCCTCTGGTATCAGTGGTGCTCCCACCATGACCTCTGCCTCTACCCAACCCAGGAGCAGATCCCTGAGTGGTAGGACGATCTGGGACTCTCTATTGTCCCTGTGTCTGCTGTTGCTGCTGAGGTGGCATCTGCCCACCTCTCGCTCCACTGGCAGGGGAAGAACCCTGCTGAGATGTCGCTCCACCCTGTCTACAGAAAACAGCTCTGTGACCTCGTCCACCACAAGTGAAGCAAGTCACTATCTGCCTCGTACACTCTGGTCTGATATGTCCATACTCAACACAGTTGAAACACTGTCGTACCCTATCTGTAGCCGGTGTAGATGAGGGCTGACTCTGGCGGCTCTAGCCTCGTCCTGAACCAGCAGCTCCTCCAGTACCACTGGTATGCCCAATACGCTGTCTCTTCTCAGACCCTCCGGTCTGAGAAGCTCTCCTCTGACTAGCCCGCTCCCTCTCAAAGTCGGAAGCTCTGTCCTGGTAGTCCATCAGAGACTCACAGTGGAAACCCGCCATATAGGTCCGGGTAGTATCCCTCAGTTGTCGAGAAAACAGATACACATGCTGATCCGCAGAAGGTGCAGCTGGTCCTAGCAATGTCAGCTCCTCCTGAAACCTCCTGATAGCCTCGGAGACTGGTACGTCCTCAAACCCAGCCTCTACAAAGTCTCGCAGTTTCTCCCTCCTCAGTGAGGCAGGGCAGAAACGCTCTCTGATCATGATCCGCATCTGATCATAACTGTCAACCTGTACTCGTACAGACCTCCACTAGTGTTGTGCCAAATCTCTGAACAGAGTCTGTACCAACTCTATCTGCCTGTCTGCAGGACACCTAATGGACTCCAGAGCTTAGTCCACATGTCCAATCCACAACTCAACCTCGAGCCCCACCTTCCCCGAGAAAGAGGGTACACCCATCCGGTGAAATGTCTTCAACCAAGTGTCTAGTCTAGGCCCTCTATGCTCCTCTGTAGCTCGAGCAACCTCAGCAACAGGTGTCGGTGCAGTTGGCACCTGAGTAACCCCGTGGGACTTCTCAGATGATCCCTCATGTACTGGCAGATCCGGGATAGGTCTACCTACTCTGGCAGCCTCCTCCACTCGCCGGATATAATCACGAAACTCTGGTCCTCCCATGGAGACATAATCCGAGTCATCTGAGTGGACTCGCTGTGGACGCTGTCTTCCAGCTACACCGTTCCCAGCCTCAGGAACGACACTCTCAACAACGTCCTCGTGAACCTCTTCCGCTGTACGTGGATCAACAGCGGAAGTCCTACCCCATCCTCTACCTAGAGGGGGTCTACCTCTACCTCGTCCAACTACAGGTAAGGCTCTAGTCTGAACCATCTGCAGAGGACGTAAACCTAACTCAAAAGGCTATATATATGTCGTATGTATATATCAAATCAATCACAACAGAATATCTATATATATACTGTCGAGATATTCAGAGGGGCGATGGCTCACGTACACGATATCCCAAATCATTTTGTACTCATTTCAAAAGCAAAACCTTTTAAAAAGTCAGACTCCTTTTCGGGTTCTGTTTATTTATCTATTTGAACTTTATTTCTGATTACTAGTGCCATTGTTGTCAACCTGGGCTCTGATACCAACTTTGTAACACCTCAAATCCGTAGGACTCGAGGTGCTACTGGGCTAGGATCTCACAATGGATCCTGACCCTAGCTGTAACACCCCAAATCCGTAGGACTCAGAGTGCTACTGGGCTAGGATCTCACAATGGATCATGGCCCTAGCCTGACAACAACTTCACTATTTTCAGGCAGCCACTAGTTTGTTTTCCCCCGGAACTTACAACAAGACACTGATAGATTAAAACAAAACATAAAACTGATGTATATATATACTGATCAAAAGTAATACACAGTACTGCTGACTACAAAAGTCAACCATAAATCTGTACAATATAAATAACCCAAAACCCACGAGTACGCCCTGTGTACGGAACCCTTAGCAGATCACCCCTCCAGATCACTCTGCAGTTCTCCTAACCTGCAAAGGATCTACAACACGGTATAAAACCGTTAGCTAACCATACACAAATATAAGATACGCAAGAGCACAACCACACATCATATAAACAATAACACATCAACATGATATCACCCATTTACCCGGTTTATTATCTTTATAACGTTAAAGACACAGGAGTATATAAATCAGTATATGAAAATAAGTGACACGAGGAATATAATTCTCGCCTCTGCGTGCAATAGCTAGCTGGAGTGGTATCAGCGCACCTTCCCGTATACCATAAGGAGTGGTATCAGTACCTTTCCTGTATACCAAGTCTAACTAGCGTACAGAGAACTTCCTAGACTCCTCTACGGGATGAAAGGGTAAGTTGTCACAGCCACTACAATGGGCGGTCAATATAACATAGGTCGGTGACCAACATGAAGCATGCTATAAAGCATATAACAAACACCACTCATGCACACATCCAATATAAGGATGACAGCTAAGTAAGTCGTATGGACTTACCTCAATCTCAGAAGTATCTCGCTACGAGCAAAACCCAGAAACGTCCACTCCAACTGGAGGACAACACAGCCTATACAAGGCACACAGATATATATCACAATCCTATCACATACAAACGATCACACCTAGACCCAAGGGATCCATAAGGGATCAATTCCAACTTGTAAATCTCAAATCCGTAACCGGCATAACTATATCATACTCGTCATAAACCGGTACCTAGCATGATACTAGTTCCCTCGCACTAGAAAGGAAAGGAACTACCTAACTATAGGTAGTCCCGGGACAAGACGCACCTGCGTGAACTACGGACGTAGGGGCGGAAAGGATCACCCGCGGGCGCGACAGGTGGAAGCCGCAGGGGCGATGACACTGAACGTAGGCAAGCGCAGGCACGCCGCTGGCACGACGCAGGCGTTGTGGCACGGTAGCCGCGGGGCGGCGACAGTGAAGAACGACACTTCGCAGCTTCTCTTCGGCTCGTCACTTGATCAATTACGTCTTCAATCATCCAAACCCACATACAAACATATACATACACGTTCCAACATCAAACTAGGATCAACATACATCTAAACCTAAGGCTAAAGAGATGGAATCAAAGAAGAAGAGAAGGAGAAGAACAAGCACTCACCACTGCAGAAGGTTATAGGTTGTAGGGAGGATCATCAAACACCAAGGCTGGCTTCCAAGCACAGCAAAACACACACTAGCATCAGCACACAACCACAAGTACACTTCCAAAGCCAACTCCAAGGAAAACAAGAACAAGCTCACAAGGGAAGAAGGATAAGCAAGGTGGACGTAGGTAGCTGGAGAAGTGAAGTGAAGAAGTGAAACCCTTGCTCAGCAAGGTAAGAGAAGGTAAGGTAAGAAGGTAAAGCACGGGTCAAGGAAGTCAACAAAACCGGCTGCAGCTGCCGTAACCCGCAGGGGTGGATCACAGGGCCGCAGGGGCGGGAACCCGCAGGGGCGGCATACGTGCCTGTGGGTGCGGCAAGGCCAATCTCGGCCAAAGCCAATCTCGGCTATGGTCCGATCTCGGTCCGAAAGAAAAGGGCTCTCACACTAGCCTGACAACAAGTTCACTGAATCTTACAACAAGGCACCAATAGATTAAATACAAAACATCAAACTGTTATAAAAGTATCAAAAGGTTTATACAAGTACTGATGAGTACAACAAATCATAATCATATACATGATCAAAAGATCCCATCCCACGAGGACGACCCAGAGTACGGAGCCCTCAACAGATCACTCTGCAGCTCTCCTAACTTGCAAAGGATCTACTACACGGTATAAAACCGTTAGCTAACCATATGCATATATAAGAAGATGCATAAGCACAATCACACACCAATGAATCATAAACACATCACCATGCTATCACACATTTACCCGGTTTATTATCTTTATAACGTCCATTCATTCAAGCATATATATATATATATATATATATATATATATATATCAATATGAACGTATGTGACACGAGGAATATAACCCTCGCCTCTTGGGAATGGTACCAGCTAGAGTGGAGATCCGGTCCCACCTCCCGTGTACCCTATGGGAGTGGTGCAGGTGGCCGGCCCACTGAGCTAGACTAGCCTACCCGAAGAGAACCTCCAGACTCCCAGCGGGATGAAAGGACAAGTTGTCACGGCCCTACAATGGGCAGTCACTAAACCATAGGTAGGTAATCAACATAACTCGGGCTATCAATCATATAGCACACACGTCACTCATGCACACATCCAATATATGGATAGCAGCTAAGTAAGTCCTATGGACTTACCTCAACCTCTGAAGTCTCAACTCAACTCAACTCAAACGGTTCCAACTCTAGAGATCAACACTGCCTAAACAAGGCATAACAACATACATCAACTCATATCCATCACAGGGGTCACACCTAGACCCAAGGGATCCATAAGGATCGAATTCTAACTCATAAACCTCAAAGCCATAACCGGCATAACCGAAACCTACTCAACATCATTCTATCCTCAAACACATACCTAGCAAGCCACTAAACCGCTCATACTAGGAAAGGAAAGGATCTACCTAACTCTAGGTAGATCCGGGACAAGACGCACCTGCGTGACGGAAAGACGCAGGGGCGGAACAGGCAATCCCGCAGGGGCGGCAAGGCTCAACCGCAGGGGCGGTGACCGTGGCCGCAGGCAACGCAGGCATGGCGCAGGCGCTGGGACAAAGGCCGCGGGGGCGGTGGCTTCTGGCCGCGGGTGCGGCTACAAGGTACCCGCAGGGGCGCTTTGCTGGACCGCAGGGGCGGCGACAGTGCAGAAGATGATCCCGCGGTTCTTCTTTCACTCTTCACGTGATCAATTCACGTCTTCTCTTCACCAAAACCAAGCATATACATATACATACCAACATCAATACCCTTAAACATGCATCTAATCCTAATCTAGGAAGATGGAATCAAGGAAAGAAAGAAGAAGAAGCAAGATCACCTACCACTCTTGTGGTCCTAGGCTGTAGGGAGAGATCACACACCTCAGTAGTTGGCCTCCAAGCTCAGCATACACACATCCATCATCAACATCAACATCAAGCCACACAACTCTTCCAAACTCAAGGAGAAACAACACAAGATCAAGGTGGAGGAAGGAGAAGCAAGGAGGACGTGCAAGGGCTGGAGTGAAAAGTGAAGAAGGAAACCCTTGCTCAGCAAGGAAAAGAAAGAAGTAAGGCAAAGGGTAAAGAACGGGTCAAAGGAGTCAACAAAACCAGCTGCAGCCGTCGGAAACCGCAGGGGCGGTTCCCTGAGCCGCAGGGACGGATCTCTACACTAGCCGCAGGGGCGGCTCTACTCACACGCAGGGGCGGCTAAGGCCAAAAGTGGCTCCAAAGGCTAAGGCTCTTACATTCTTAGTACTTAGCAATGTGTCTAGGATTGTTAGGTAACGTTTTTACTGTCATGGTTGATATAGTTTGTAGTGCTTAGAAACAAACATTTTCAGTCTTACAAAACATAGAAATAAACCTATTTAGTCTTACAATCTTAAATAAACATACTTAGTTTAAAATTTGCAGAACAAACCATCCATTTGCAAATCAACAAACACCGAACAACATAATCAACCAAGAAAAACAATAATAAAAATTAGTAATTAGGGAAAAAAAGTGAAAGAATTGGAATACCACACTCAACATTCAACAAATAAAGATTACACAATAAATTAGTAATCAAAGGTTCAAATCAAATTATGAAATCATAACAAGAATGGAGAGGAGAGCTGGCCGGCGGTACAACAACATTTCAAAGAAGAAGAAGAATATCGGTGTCCTGCTTCCGGAAACCACAATCTCGCAGGTGGCCTTATGGGGCTAGGTTTAGTCGGGAAAAGTGGGAGAGAAGAAAAAATATTACGGTGAATTATTTTTTCTTTAATTTTTTAAAAAAATTTGTTGTTCTTTTTTTTAGCCTAATAAAAAAAATGGGAAACTTTCATTGATCGTGTCTTAACCAGACACAATTCGTGTCCTACCTCTTAAAAGTGTCTTGACCGTGTTGGACCATATTTGACCGTGTCCAAGCTGTGCCCCGTGTCCGACACGACGGGACACGGGTACGCCACCTTCTAGAAGTGTCCGTGCATCATAACACTCCACCATGACACCAAATGCATATCATGCATTGCATTGTGATATTTCTACTCCTATACTTTTACTTTTAACTACATTAAAGACAATGTAGAGTTTAAGTACGGGTGGTTATATTCATATCACATTCATATTTTCCATTTACTTTTATTTTACTATTGCGGGTTTATTTTTTCTGGTTATTTTTCCTTTTCTTGAGTCCATCCTACATTTTTCATAAAAAAAAAACGCATACACATTACGGTAGATTGAATTAGATGATTTTTTACCTTCATAAACTATAATATGTGATTCGATAACATTTGCATTGCTTATAAAGCTTTAGATAATTTTTCTTTCTATTATTTATACACATGAGTTATTGGATAAATTTTGATGATTGATTTAACAACACAACTTTGTGAGACTTCTTGACCCATTAAACATGCATTTTTATTTGTCATTTGTTTTTCTTGTGCGATTTCTGTCATTCTTATATTCTTTTAGAACTCGTGATTTACTCTCCTGCAAAATTGCATTGTTTATTGATTCTATATGCAAGACATGAACATGATTGAGACCCTTTGGTATGCATATATGCTCTTTTCTACCCCTATGTTTTTTCCTTCTTTTTGATTAAGGTTATGCAAAAGTGAACCAGACCGGAAAGCCGAACCGGTTTTTTCCGGTCCGGTCTGGTCCCGGACCAAATCCGGTCAGGTTCCCGGTCCAGGATTTTTGGAAATTCCGGTTCCGGTCTGGACCGGAAAAGACCGTGTTGGACCGGAATTCAATGATTTTTTAATTATTTTATTAATTTTAATTTATATATTTTTAAAAAATACTTTATATTGTGTACATATTTATAAAAATTTTATATTTTTTGAAAAGTTTCTTTCTTTTTTCTTTTTTTTTAAAAACTTTTTGCAAAAAATATATTGATTTTATTTTATTTCGGTCCGGACCGGAATGGACCGGACCATAACGGTCCAGTCCCCGGTCAAGGGTTTTTGGAAATTCCGGTCCCGGTCCGGTACGGAAAAGACCGGGTTGGACCGAAATTTAATGATTTTTGTTATTTTATTAATTTTAATTTACATATTTAAAAAAAATACTATATATTGTGTACATATTTATAAAAATTATATAATTTTTGAATTTTTTATTTTAACTTTTTGCAAAAAATAAATTGATTTTATTTTATTTTGTTTTATTCCGGTCTGAACCATATGCACAACCTAATTTTGATATGAAATGACGATAAACTTGAGTACACAAAAGACCAACGACCCGTTTAGTTTTTCATGGGTTGAAGAGTTTACGGGGTTGAAAGTTTTTGCTTTTTGTTAGCCACCGGGGCTTAATTGAGGGGTTTATGGGGGTGAACCTTACATGGTTTATGTTATGGGTACCGAATAGAGCCTAAATGAGTTTATATGGATCTATAGTTTATTTTCAGGTTTATTTCTCAACGAATTTATATAAATAAATTAGATAGGGTTGTTTACTTGAAGTCTGTTTTAGGGTTTATTTTACTTCAAAAGACACTTATGTCTCTAAAAAATCAAAGAATAACGTTGATTATCCAAGGATGAACAAATAATATCACGATGGAAAAACATAATGTCAAAATCAGTTTTTCAAACAAAATTAAATTCATCTAAACAAAAAAAAAACCGGTCTGCGAAGTTTATATATGTGTGGTTTATAAACCCAAATAAATCCGTGGGGAAAATTCATCCCCAAATAAACGCCTACACAAATTAAACCTGAAGTTATAAACTAATAAAACATAAATAAACTACAAAGTTAACATGACTACGTCAACCCAAAAAATACCATATCCAACTAACCCGACCCTACCCAATTCGATCACCCGATTGACACTTCAGTGCAGGGAAGATACACTTCAAAAATTCACATTCCATGAGGAAAAAGAACAATACTCTACAACGCTCTATTTTCATTTCAAATTGTTAATATACATTGCGAAATTAGGTTACAACGTTTGTTGCCAACACTATGAGTCCGAAGTTTGTAAGGCTTTATTCCACAACTTCCAAAACTTACTCATCACCCATGGCTAGCTCCAATGCATAATCATCCCTTTCCTGCAGAGCACAAGGTAGATCATAACTTGTAAACTCAATCACAACTAGTTGGTCAGCTTTCATAACAGTTCAGATACTAAATGAGTTGATCATATTAACGAGTTTCCTCCATTAAAAACTTACAATTGGTCCACGGGCAAAATATCTCCCAAACTGAAGCCAATATACCTGTAAAGATATTCTCAGTCAGATCTCCAGTCTTCACAGAGAACTTGTCAACACAAATTATAAGATGATATTTACAATATCATTTGAACAAAATCTCCAATTTGTCCATGCATCGATTCCTTATTGGCTTATTGTCGAAAAGATGAAACTAAGTCAACGGATTCATGTTTGAATCATAAAGAAGCTCCTGATGAACAGAACAGTGACAACAGGCAGTAATACCCACACGAGTAGTAGATGCATAAGCTCGGCCAATGAAGGATATATTTAGGTGATACCAACTCAGTTCGCAATGATCAAGACACATGGAAATGTAGTTCTCACCTCATCTTCATCTTGGGTTTCTACTTCAATATCAGAAGATGGGAAGCCAACACAAAGAAGTGCATACCCCTGCATTGTAAGAGGAAAAAGAAAACTAAACGGAGTCAAACATGATGGTTGCAACGCTTTGATCATATGCATTGATGATGAGCAACATGTACAAGCAAAGTACAAGGCATGTACCAAGAAATCAGGTCCGAATGATTGCTTTGTTAACCAGGAATGAGCAGTTACTTGGAAGTATTATTAGGAAACAATATACAAGCTAATTCTATGCATCATCACCAATAAGTAATAAACAAATATCTGATTGCTACTTGCAACAAAGTTAATCTATTGCTATATTGGGGAAATTTTCTAACCCATCTTGCTCGTAAACAAATTATTCCTTAGCAATAGACCTTTAGCGGTAATGTAAATTGCAGTTATTAAAACAACTCTATGCATACCTTATCCTTCAGCTCAGTAGATATCCCCAAAGCTTCAGGTTGTCTGAGCTGACCAGATTTGATGCGAACTGCACAGCTAGTACAACAACCTGTAACATGAAGCCACTAGTAAGAGACATATTCGTTACTTAACGCACAAATCCCACATTCCATTTCTTCACATGTCTAAAACTAACCAAGGATGTTGATCTTGATAAAGTGATGTTTGATTTTTCAAGTATGCCACTGCCAATAATCCTGATGTTGCCTATAAACCATTTGCTAGTCTATGGTAGAGATACGAAAAGAACTATCTACCAAAATCTTGTAGTCCAATTATGACTCAAGTGGAGAGCAGAAACAATCAAGGTCCTTTAAAATACCCAATTTTACCTCTCCCAAATGAGGAATCTTCAACTTATCACTATTTCAACTGAAATTGTAGCAGCAAACCAATCAATTTTGCATGATGCAATCTATAAGGTAACAAGCAAAAAAGGTATAATTACCATGCCTGCAAGCAAAAGGAAGCCTAATGTCTTGATCCTCTGCGGTATGCAATATATACTGATCCTGAAAATTGCAACCAATTAGCTGAATGTCAGGAATCTATGCGATATCAATCATGATTTCCCGTAGCAAATTAGCAATTGCTTCCATATTGGCAGCAATCGAACACGAAAAAACGTAAGGGAAGTACCTCTGGTACGAAGAACTCGTGCGTGACCCCTCTCTGGCGATCGTGGACAATGACCTTATGAGTTGGTACCGGCGACTGTGAGATGCCGCCTTTGCCACTGGAGAGCTCCACTGCCTTGAGCTGCGAAGTTATCTGGCGCCGGAGTGGAGTAGAGATCGTCCTGCCGGATAAACGCAACGACCTGAATAACTGGTGGAGAAGCGGTGGTTTCCGGTGGAGTGGACTGCAGACGCTACATGGGGCTTGAAGCTCCATTTCTCCCTCTCTGGATGACGGGGGCTAGAGCAATGCCAACGAATAGATAAAGGAGGAGGTAGATAACGGGCCCCACTACCAAATGGCTCTATCCGATTGGTTCTTGGGTAGGAACATCTTAATTGAAAATTTTAGAACGATTTTCCCATTATTATTTTTTGCAAAAACAGGCAACGATAAATTACACAAAATCGCTCCTAAATTATGCGTTTCTGATTTTACAAAGCAAACGAACTTGAGACTTGGAACCCTAGCTCTTTTGAGCACTAACTATTTCGATGTTTCAAATCAACAAGTTAACGATTCATTCACTCTAAACATCCAAAGTTAAAGAAATATACATTTACAAACCGAACTATAAATGACAACAAATATATGACAGAATTGGATCATCTTCAACATTGAATGAGAAATGTTTATCTGCAAATGTATGATAGAATGGGATCATTTTCCCTAAAATTCACAATCAAGGTTGTACAACCTCACTATTTCAAGGAAAATCGTTTATCTCCTCGGAGTCGTATAGATGACAGAAAATGTATGATATAATTGAATCAACTTCAAGATTGAATAAGAAATGTTTATCTGCAAATCATGAGCAAAATAATTTCGGATTCTTAAAAAGTTTGAATTAACGACAAAATAAGCTGGATTCAATTTACAGTCTATCCACCAAAAAGAATGCAGCATTTGAATCAGTCATACACCGATTAACATGGAATATCCAAGGTTCCTTAACAGTCACCTAGACTGCTAAACGTTAGTAATACAGAATTGACCTTGCCTAACTCATAATCCCCTACAACTAGGAGCTGTGAGAAACCCATCAGCAATGCCCAACATCTCAAAACCCTATCACAACCATACATGTGAAATTCACCTTACTTCTCTACCACTGCATGCCAAGCGTGTAGCCTCATTGTATTCAAATTGATGCATTTACATACACAAAGCACATCTATTTGAGTCAAATGACGCGCATGCCCTTATCTTGACGGACTGTTTTAGCAGACACCTTGCTCACACCCACATCAATTTCCCCCTAGAATCTATACTGTGTTGTAGTTTTCCTTCGAGTGACATGGCTTGGTTCTTTACCTTAATAGGCCGGGAGTTGTACTTCACTTGGAACTTTGGTAGCGGCTTTGGCTGCCCCTCTACATTGTGTGCTGCATTGTCTTTTTCTGAGACTTCATCAATGAATTCATCAGCCACGTCTCCATCTTCATCTATTCTCAGACGCTTTGCATACCATTTTAAGCCCTGATTTTGACGTAGCAACACAACGGTTATAAAAAACAGACATGCCAGCAGACAAAAATATAGATGGCACAAAACTGAACGGGGCAAAAATGAAAGTGTATAACAATGGATCTTGAAGATGATCTTACTTAATGCAACATGAACCTTTCAAATAACTCCAGTCTATAACGAGAATAGCCATATTTTCAAACGCCGTATTTAACAAACATTGATGGGATAGATTAGAGTGGTGTTTGATGTCCTACTTAGTCAATATATCCGAGAAGGAGAAGAAATATATCCACCAGTTATAAGCAGAGAGTATGCACGCCCCCATGGCACTCGGCACTCGGCACTCACCACAGTTCATCCTGGGTCAACCCCAAAAAGAATCCTCTCGTCCCAAGAACAAGTTTACATTATATATTTTTAGGATAAATATCTTTAAAAATAGTAATAAACCAATGCATGAACCAAACACACCTTGATTTAGCAATAATCACCGCTGCCTTGTGGTGTTATTTTATTTACAGAAGTCAGAAGCTCATTGGTTTCATAATTGTGACAAATTTTTTATAAGTCTATTTTTATATATAAAACCTCCTTTAACCTTTCGTAGCTAACATAAGATTCAACACAGAGAAACAGAAGGGAAATTTAGCCCTGGAAACCAACAGGCCGGTTAGAGTTAGAAACCCTGGCTGCAAGTGATAACAAGGGGCCAATTTCCACATGCAAGTACTAATTCTAAAGAGCCAGAACTCGCAATTTGTTGGCTTGGCTGCTAACTGCTTGGGACCTTTCTTGTGCATCCTAGTATTCTCACGTTGCTTTAAATATTAAGAATTTAGCGGATTTCAGAAGCAGATAGCTACACTATCCTCGCAAGTACATCACAGAAAACGTCGGTTGGGAGAGGAAAGTAATAATGGAGGAACACGACGTTCATTGTTAGTTATGGTTTTCCTTGGAAATAGGAATATCTAAATGAAAGATATAGAAGGAAGATTTGTAATATGGGAAGTTTCATTTAACCCGAACCAGTTAGCTACCTAAAACATGTCTGAAAGACTCTTGAAAGTCCAATACCATGTCCTACCTAAACAACGAAAAAATCATTACAACAACAACAACAAAATTTCTTCATATTGGCAGTTGTCATTTGCCTATCATTATACTATAGGAAAACCTTCATAAATCTACACAAGTAAAAACATGGGAAGTTACTAATGAGCATTATTCACAGAAATCTCGAAATCAAATAGCATTCCATCTTTCACTTCGTCTGCTCTAGTTGAAATTGTGCTAAAATCCAAATTCAGAAAACTCTATCAAATAATTTAAAGAGTACTTGAACTTACTACAGAGCATTAGCCACATAAATCTTAGAAGAAAACATCACTCCACATTCAACTTCGACTGCTATACTTGTATCATGCTAAAAGTCCAAGTTCATAACACTTCATCAAATAATTGAAGAGATAGTTCCTAATAGAGCATTACAAATGATTGACAACAAATATCAGATAATAACGGGCCAAATCTACAGATAAAAGGGCATCTGAAACTACTTCCAAGCAACAAAAAAATCATTTATGCTAAATGCAAAAGGGTATCATCATAAAAAAAGAGCTCCAGTTAGAAAATATTAAATGTTACCATGTCAGAGGTTCCTCCTTCAAGAGAAGGGACACAGAATGGACGACAAATATAGAATCGTCAAACTGTTGTCCAATAAATCACGAAAATTATAATTTTAAGAACAAACACAATCCATAAATAGTGGTTAATCATGGATTCTGAAGTCATTGACCCAAAGCTGAATTTTTCTTGTATTTCAAGATTCACACACATAGTAATGAATATATAGGCCACAAATACAGAGCGAAAGGGCCCTTCACTCTGTATTTGTGGCCTATATATTCATTTGCAATATTTCACAGAACCAGTAAAAGTACTAGGGTGAACATTACGAACAGGCATACAATTTATGCGAATTTTGTATGGAAATTGGAATACATAACTAGCATACAATGCAGAAACAGCTTCACTCAGATGAAAGATTGATCTCCCATCCAACATCAGTTTTTCCACTTCATTAACGCAAATTGGGGATCAAGAATCTTAAAAAGCTTCACGTCAATAATAGAGAATCAAAGTTCATACAAGGGAAAACGTCGATAACAGAGAACATTGGAGTTAGTTTTGCGAAACAGGCCCCATTGTCACATCACATCTATAATTCAATAAGCATCAAGTACAAATCAAACAATTTTACACACACATCCTACAATTACTATCATCCACGTCCCAGTTTCACGTCCAATATAACATACAGCAGTAATATATAAAGAATATCAGAGCAACCCTAAAGTTATCATTCTATTCCATGAAAGTTACATTAAGACAAGTTCTCTGCTTTCCTCCACTAAAGAAGCAGAACTGTAAATCAAGAAGCAACCCTCGTAGGCGACATATCTTTAGTATATTTTAGCTCAGTACGGACGGGCTAACAAGGAATTAACAGTACATAAAGCCATAATCTTTAGCTACAGAAACCCCATGATTAGTTAAAAAAAAATCACATCGTTGATCACAATACAACATTCCCGAAAAGATATCAAGAAAACCTGTTTCAGATTCCTCAATTAAATCTATCTCATCAATTTCATCACAGATCAACGCACTAGAATTAATCGCAATATAAACAACATCGGAACAACAATAGAAGAAACGGAAGAATAGTTACCTGAACTCCACCATCGCCGTTGCAAGGAACGATGAGGGGTCCCAAATTAGGTTTCTCAACGGCGACCTGAACCGGGACGCTGAATCCCTTGCGAGGGGCACCAGGAATGGGCTCTACGGTTGGCCGATCGCCGCGGCCAATGCGATTGCCTTCACCAATATCCATATCATCGTCGTGATCCCTCGGTTCATGGGGCTCGTGTTTCACAAGCCCTAGAGCTCCGAAGAACCTCTTGAACAACCCCATTCGTTTGTCAGAGCAAATAACAATTAAGGGAGGGAAATTAAAGGCGGATGTGGCGGTGAAAGGAGACAGCAGCCGGCAAGAATTTCACCGCTGCCGGCGG
Source organism: Fagopyrum tataricum (assembly GCA_002319775.1). Classification (NCBI taxonomy): domain Eukaryota; kingdom Viridiplantae; phylum Streptophyta; class Magnoliopsida; order Caryophyllales; family Polygonaceae; genus Fagopyrum; species Fagopyrum tataricum. The sequence continues at coordinate 7,902,631 of CM008282.1, forward strand.
ATGTGAACAGAGAGAGGTCCGATTATCGGGTCCGAGAGGGGGTTGAGAGAGTTTGGTGAAATGACTGAATCTGGTTTGCGGGATTGAAATTGCAGAGTTGGGTCAATTATTTGGGTTATTTTTGCCCTTTCGTGTAATATTTTGCTTCTCCAATTTTCTTTGCCCGCTGCTGATCCCAAGAATATGCCTATCTCTTGTTGGCGTTAATGATAGTTTTAATTCAGAATTGCTAGCAAACACTAAACGAGTGCTGGCATGTTTATGGTCGTTGTATCGTAGATCGTTAGTAGTAACGATAACTCACCGTATAATAAATGTGTTAAAGACACAAGATTTAAGTAAAAATTCTAACTGACCAACTAGTTAATCAGGATTAAAATTAAGGTATACAACTAGCAAGGACTTCGACTCTTTATAGAACTAAACTCCAACCCTACACAATAAAGGCTTTCACTTTTTTTCATGTCACTCACGCCGTCTTCGTCTCATGTTGTCTACCATGGATTTTGTCTCCAACTCATGTCCAACTTCGTTCAATGAACTCACGTAACTAAAGATTTCAAATAAAAATGTTTCGTGAAGAGTGAATCTACTATAACAACCCTAGCGGTTTTATAGTGTACTAACACTAAAATGAAAAGATATTGATTCCTATTATTCATATCCGGCCTAGATAATGTCCACGATCTTCTTTCCTATCTTAAAAGATCTTAAGATACTCGATTGTTAAAAAGATATAGCTTTCTAAGAACGTTTTACAAGATATATAAAGGTCCTCCGGCGAATCTTGTCCATATATATAAAGTATGTTTCTTATGATATCATATCGTATATTCAAGATTACGGTAGCTTTCACTCGATGTAACATTTGTCTCGGTGTACCTGCGGTTAGTGGTAGCGTTTCTTGCGTAAAGGATATAACCTTGATTGATTATTGAGCGAAGAAATTGTATGTATATATACATGCCTTTACCTACATATACTCCTAATATGAAGGGAGATCATATAAACTAGGCAATATACTAGAGAAGGCAAGAGATAATAAAAGAGAGTGTACATAAAATGACAAATATACTACGATATTGTAGTTTCCTTATCATCACCCTTCAAGAAGAGCAGACCATTTGACAGGCCAATTTTGGGCAATAACATCTTGAATCGTCCTCAAGACAACGACTTTGTAAGGGCATCGTCTAGTTAATCATCATTGGCTACATGAGAGACTCAAAGGGAGCCTGATTGGACTTTTTCACAGATGAAATGGTAATAAGGGCAAGGTGTTTCCTCCTAGAGCTAAAAACAAGATTATGACATAGTTTAGTGGCTCCAACATTGTCATTGTAAATGAAGTCAAGGTCCTACAATGAAGTGAAGAACTGTAGGATTTCTCTACCATTACACACTAAGGATTTCTCTACCATTAAAGAAGTTAACGTCAAGACAAAAATGACTAAAATCCGAGAGTGAAGTGAAGAACATTGGAGAACATACAGAAGTGCTCGAACGAGATTGAGCTTGCTCATCCTCCACTTCTGTAGTGGATCTCGAAATGACCCCCTTTGTTGCAAGGACGATCGTGGAGCAATTATGGACCCGTCCACGACTTTGGCCCAAGAAGTCGCTCGATGGCCCGCTCGACCTGCTTGCTCCGACGTCTTATTTTGTTTGCCCTTTTTAGTTTAGTTTGGTTGCCTTGTTGGCCCGTCCTTTTTAGAATCATTATCTTTGATATTTGATTTTATCATGTTAGAAGATAAGATCGAGGAGATCTAGAGGTTTTTTTTTTTGTTATCCCTTGATCTTTTAAGTAAGGCTTTTTAGCTATCAGCTAGGTTAGAGCATTTCCTCTTATGTACTTTAGTTTTCTTCGCCGCTTGTTCTCCCTAGAGGTCGCTCGACCACACCCAAAATTTGAATTATCAAAAGATCCACTCTTTCTCTTCTCTTCTCCTCTCGTTTCTAAAATGTTTTACAAACCTATAGTCGGGCAATTTCTATGAGTGAGGTCGATCAACTAGTACCACCAAGCTTTGGGATTTTTCTCTGACTTCATCTTTGATTGTGTGCACATTGTCTTCTAGTTACAAACTGTTTATTTTTTATCCCAGCCGACCTTACATAAGTTGGCTGACCCAGGTTTCTCCTTCCGGTTTATGGTTTCCTTTTGTCTTCCTTATTCGTTATACATATTTAGTTTAGTTTATTTTTAGTTTTGGTTTATTAATTAATTTTTCTTATCGAGGTCGTCTTCCTTGTGTTCGATCTTGATCCCTTTACTACAATGGGCCATGTAAGTGTTTGCGAGACTTGTGGTTCACACTTCAGCCCTCGTCAAATACATGTTGGCTCCTAGAATGCAGTGTTCTTAGGATCAATCAAATCATTGTATGCAATAGCTAGCCGTTCCATTTGACCGATGGATAATGAATTTGAGTGCATCATCTATCTAAAGTTGTTCAAGGACATGATGTGCAGGTCAATAAGAGCTTTGACATCACCATCTTAGATTATAGTCCATACAAATCCCTCCAATATTATACTTAAGCTTTTAAATCTTCTCATACATCTCCAACAATAACCCAAAACACTTTATAATGACTCTATCACGGAGTAAGTCAATTATTATGATGCAAACGGACAACCAAATCCTCCCCCGAGAACTCTCGAACGAAGCTTGTTTATTAGAAGTCTGATCATTGATCATCAAGTCGACCAACTTATGAAACCCTCATATACTTGTACTCAATGTATCATTTTAAAACTTGTGCGAGGACTCAACATTGTAAATTATATCAAACCCAATAAAAAAAAATTTCAACGTCGGCAAAAAGGGCCCAAACTAGGTCGTTTTTAAGTTCTTCGTCGTGTCCATATAAATACCCCCCATTTAATATTAATGTGTTTGTCGTTGTGGTTGAAACTTAATACTAGGTTTAATTGTCCACGAGTTCAAACCATTTTTTTTCCTTCTTGGTTATTTTGTTTTTATTTGGTAGCTAATAGTTTGGTTAGATTTCTTGTAGGGTAAGAAAGTTGTAGGGTGATTCGGAGCGGATGGTCATTTGGGTCCACGTATTTATATAAATTGAGTGGCCTTTCAATTATCGCATTCATATAGAGGAGCTTATTTTTTTCCCAGGATGTTAGTAGTTATCTCGTACAAGGTTGTCTCATGTTAAGCATTCACAACATTATTAGTTTAATATGTTTTCTATTTGTTTTCATTTACATTTGTGCCTTGTTGTAAGATCTAGTGAAATCGTTGTCAAGCTAGGGTTGAGACCCATTGTGAGGTCCTAGCCCGTGACATCCCAAATTTTTGAAATTTGGGGTGTTATAATATGGTACTTGAGCGCTTGGTTGACAACAATGACACTTGCAAAGTGAAAAATAACTTGAATGTAGAGAATAAACTGAACCCGACAAGGGTCTGAAGATTTTAAAATGAATTTTTGTTTTAAGATCATGTGCATAGTGGGATATTGGGTTAGTATTACGTTGGACCACCATCGCTCTCCATGGATCTATGTAGCTTAATTAGTATTATATGTGAGAATAGTATGGAATTAAATTAATATATTATATATCAGGTTATACTATGTATATATGTATATATAGTACGTACTTAGCTTAGTGACTATATTGTTCTTTCGGTTACACTATATGGTTAGAGAATTGGACAATTATTTCAGCTTCCCTAGTTAAGCTAGTATGATGTGATCCTCGTTCCTTTAGTAGCATATGAGTCGAGTTGAGTATCATATTCTTGCAAGTTAACACTTTTAACTCATACGAATCTACCGAGGAACGTCTAAACCGGAAGGTGATGACTACAAGATGATATTAATGGCGACAAGAATGATAACTAGTTAGAAGGAAATATCGAGTAGCTGAATTTGAAACGAGTTAAAGGTTGCACAAGAGACATATCCATATGAGGCCATTAGGTGGATTTTAAAGAAGCTTTCAATGTCCTATGTACAATTTTATGAACATGGGAATATCAATTCAAGAGTACACTAACAAGATGGAGAGTATTGACTAAGCAGCGTGGAAGCATCATCATGCCTTGTTCGGTCAGATGACCTTATGCTTAAGGTTGGAGTCTCAGAAGATAATTCCAAGATATAAGTTTTGTGGAAACATCATTAAGGTGGAGATGAAACAAGGTGTTGATCCAAGGAAGAAGAATTAAAAGAACTCGGAGTTGAAGTAACCTAATGGCCAAAGAGTGAATTCGGATATGGGTTGACCTCCTCAAGGATATGAGATTAGAATAAGTAATCACAATGTACGTATCCATGGTGGTAGAATCCCTTAAAACAATAACGAATTTCTACAAAATTGACATCACTTAGCAACATCAACACGAAGTAGAAAGTGCGTGTGAAAATGACCCTTGGAAGGAATCAAGACAAAACAACGGTGTCTTCATAAGAGAAGGGCTTAACACGTCGTTGTTAATGGACCACATTAGAGAATTTTAAATGCATATAACTAATGTTATAGTGATTAAGAGAATATGTGTGCAAATCGTCCTATTAGTATAATATTGTGGGTGGGTCATAGGGGAGGCATAAGTATGAGCTTCAAGGCATGTAATGTTAGTGGGAATCAAATTTTGGTGAGATGGGGCCTTGGGGTAACATGGTGAGACCTTGAAAATGATGAATCTTGTTAATCCCGGTAATGATGTTTGAATGACGCAATTGGGCTTGAGATGTTAGAAGTATCTCGCAGAAGAAAGGAAAGTGTGGATTGTAGAAAAAAATTTAGAGGAGTCTAAAATGGATAAACTCGTATATGTAACTCTTCACACGAAAATAAACATTTGAGGGCATGAAGGAAGGTTAAGTCTATGATTTTGTTAGTGATGATCATAAGTGGAATCGGATGATCATCAAAGATCATATTACCTCTTAAGGCTTGTTGACAAGTTGGTAGATCAGATATAAAGAGTTGTCGTATATGCGGATTAATAATGAATTTTTACTAACTCCTTGGATCAGTTCCTCATGTTAGTGATGACATTGTGGATTACATTATATTAGGATAAGCAAGTCTGCCATTTGGTAATAGCACCGAGATGGTTCCATGCAAGTAACTATAAGCAACCAGTCAAGTGAGAACTTTGATGGTCCGAGGTGACCTTTCTAATGAAGGTGGACCATGTATAGACTAAGGGCCCGTTTGGTTTAAACTCCGGAAATAGAAACGGAATGGAAACGAATCTATTCTATACATACACCCTTGTTCATGAAGTTTTTGGGAATCATTCCTTGTGGTTTGAACTAATTGTAGTAGAATTTGATTAGTTTTAATACGCTATAGGGTAACAAAATAGGAGGAAGCAAGTGCATTTTGCATGAAACCAACCGGAATGACTCCATAAACAAGGTACACATGTGGACTAGATTCGTTTCCATTCCGTTTCCGTTTTCGGAGTTACAACCAAACGGGGGGTAAATACATTGGTAGTTTATTAGGGACATTTATTAAGACCAAGGACCATATACGAAGAGGGCATTGTCACCACTTGGGATACCAAAGTGATTGTGGGAAGATACCCAAATTGATTTTGTTAGTGAGTTGTGTCACAGTTGGAGTCACGATGAGACATGGGTGATATGTAGTTGATTGATGGAACTACATAATTTGAGCATACTAAGGATTGTTACGAAGTGAGTTGATCGTCTCCCAAAAGAGTGGTTTAAGCACCTAGTAATGTTCTATCAGTTGCCTAAGATCATTGTCTTATATTATGGTGCTACAATTCAGGAGGTTGGAAACAAGTACATTCAACAAAGGATACTAAGTTCATTTTCAATTTCCTATCACCTTTGGTTGGACGGTAGTAGTGTTCATCGTCTGGAGACAAAAAGACATGTTATGGGCGCTTGTGATAAAATAAATCAAATTATCATCAAATAACCTATATTAGATACGTGTTTTCAGAGGATTCCAATATGTTGGGTTAGGGACGAAAGGGTCTTACACTACTAACCGAGATGAATCTAGTGGAACGATGAGTTGATGCCGAATAAATTCAGGATAATGTCGCTTGAGTAGCTTCCGTCCATGATCATAAGTCGACGGGTTCGAGATGTTAGAATTTGTACATAGACGTGGATACACTTTGGAGTTAACAAATGATTTTCATATATGAGTAGGAGTCGCTTTGACCTAAAGTATTAGACGTATTGACACTAAGGTGAATAGGAGTCTTTGATACGCGACACCATTTGGGAGTTTGGAATAGGTTGGAAAATTTATCATAAATTAACACTCTCACCCACACTTGAGAGTATCCACCGTATATATATATTGTGCCATGGTGTCGGCTGATAGAGTATATATACGGATCTTATCCGAAGGGTTGATCATTTGGGTTTATGTAATGAATTGAACCAATTTTCTTTGAGCAAATTTTGTAAGAACGAGATACAAGACATATGTGGTCGAAGCATATCCCAACAATGTCGATTTGTTGGTCTGAGAACGAGATACAAGACATATGTTGCCGATCCTATTCTTTGGTACATATTTTTATATTAAAAAAAAATTATTTTTTAGACCTTCTTTTTTTCCCTCTCATAAATATAGTTTTTAAATAATGATGGTCTTACTTATAGGTTGACACAACTCAAGACTCACTTGATCGAGGTCTAAGAATTTATATTTTAGACATCCGAAACTCATTGAACGGCTTTGACATAAATTTGTGTTTCTAGTTTTTCCCTTTATTATGTTTGTTTGTTTGTAATTCGATCATAGAAAAATCATGTTCTTGTCGTTATTAAGGGGGTTGTATTCAATCCAGACTTTTAAAGATTTTGACTGAATTTTAACAATTCATGGAATTTGCTTATTTTGTGGGATATTTTAATTTTATATAGAGTTAATACAGATTTTGTCAGATTCTATTAGATTAATACATGGCTAAAAGAAATCATCCATCTAGTATGACTAGTTTATATAGCAAATTTTTAATTAGTTGATATACCAACAACTTATCCATGATCAAAAGAAATCATCTAGAAAAATAACATACAATTATCAATCTATTAAAATTCACAACCAACATCAGTATTTTAATTTCTATTGTAAGTAAGCCTAAGTACCTACTTATCAAATAATTTCTATTGATTTTCGATCGATTGCCTATTGATTTTATGATTAATTATATAACAATATATATAATATATTAAAGCATATGATAAAGTACAATTGCATTGAACACAGAAGATATTTTAATTATCTAATTATATATATATATTGAGACTGCATAAACAAAAAAAAGTACATACGGTACAATGCTTTTTCCGAAACCGCAGAAGGCGCAAAATGAAAAGAGAAAACTGAGAGGAACGCTCACACGTTTCTTATGACAAATCAGTAAGACGAACCCAAGCACTCGAAGTCCATACAATCAACATGACGGAAAACAATAGAAAGAACTAACCTCCGACGATGCACCGAGTCCAAGCACTCGAAAACGCTCAAAAATTTTGATTTGGCCGTTAGGGTTCTTCAATGTTGTAGTTAGGGCTGTGCAAAATTGACCTGGACCGGTTTTTTCCGGTCCGGTCCGGTCCCGGACCAAATCCAGTCCGGTTCCCGGTCCAGGATTTAAGGAAATTCCGGTCCCGGTCCAATTCCGGTCCGGACCGGAAAACCCAGTCAGACCGGAATTTATTTATATATATATATTTTTATTAATTTAAATTTATATATTTAAAAAAAATATATATTTTGTATATATTTAATTAAAATATATACTTTTTGATTTTTTTTTTGTTATTTACAAAAATATATATTTTTTAATTTATTTTATTTTATTCCGGTCCGAACAGGTCCGAATTGGATGCAACAACCCTAACTGTAGTTTGGCGTGAAAATCTTATGTGTTGGGAGAAGACTTCTATAGAATTTATAAGTAATAACAAATTCTAACTGTAGTTTATCGTTACTAAGTAACGATAAGGCTTACTTGAGTAACGCTTCCAACCTTTCTTGTTTCAATCCACAGAGTCCCACTCCAACCCTTGCAAACTTCAATCCTACTCACATTTCTAGTCCACACGAATCACGCTCCAACCCTTGCTCCCTCTGGGTCAGGTTCCATCCCACATGAGTCGAGCTCCAACCCATCTGCATTCCAACCCGTGCACCCCAATTTTGTGGCCCGATGATGACAGTGGTTTTTGTGCGAGTCAACTTACGGGTTCTAGTCCGCTTATTGCTTTATTATTTTTGATAAGTCATAGCATTAACGTAAATTTGTTTAAAATTTTTTATAACTATATTATAATTTAAAATTAGATTAGTTGGTGGTGTATGCGAGTTTGTTTAGACCCCTTCCTTGTTTGGTCTGCGGAATTTGACCGAGGTTGCATTCTTCTTGAAGTGTCAATATATTTTCTGTAACTTTCTTTTATAACCTTCCAATTAACTCAACCCTTTTACTTGGTTAAGTTTATGTATTTATCTCTTTCTTTATATATTTACCCTTCCATGAAATGAAAAATGAAAACGACCCATGAATATTATATAAAATAATCATATACTCAAAATTTTGATGGGAAATTATCCTTCGATGTGAATAAGCTATTTGCATATCCATATCTACCAACCAATGCATTTTTTTTATATAAAAGAGCAAGGTGGACTGGTGATCGATGACAGATAGCCAAAACACGATCGATCGAGGCTCATTCTAGACTTTCTATTTGACACACATAAAGGTTTGCTTCGTAGTTGGGTCCAAGACCAACTAAAAGCTAGTTTTGTGTCTCTCTTCGAAAGTTACTTTCGATCTCACTAAATTTGGCAATTATATTTATAATATATATATATATATTTTTTGATATCGTCTTCTCAAATCTTGTGTATTTTAACAAACTATTATTTTTTTAAATATCAATAAAAATTATTTTATTTAGTGTGTTTCACTAAATTAAATTATCAATAATCGTTTGTAAATAAAAAAAAATCTTTTATTAAATGTCTAGAACAATTAATTAGTTAATTTATTAATTTTACTTATTTTTTTCAATAACTATTAGTTTTTAATTGAAATATTTCAAAAAACGCTTATTATTTTAAGGGTTTAAAAAAATGATTTGATTGTTTTCGTGATAAAACACCTTATTTTAGTATTTTACTTAGTCTTGTAAATGAAAAATAAAGTGGTAAACTTTAATCCGTTTATCCAAAAATACTATGAAACTTGCATACTTTTACGATATAAGAAGCACATGATAAAAAAAAAAATTCATTGTACTAATTAATCTTATTTGTCATCGATAACGTTTTTCAATTCAACCGAAATGTTCATTTAAAATATCTAACAAGTAAATATTCTTTCACAAACAAGAAGAAAATTTACTATATTACAAAAAAAATTCAAGAAAATTATACTTTAACATGAGGTGTTTATATCAAATAAGATTTTACAATTTCAATTTTACTTAATTATTTTGATAATAATTTTTTTTTTTAAAAAAAAGTATTTTGATCAACTAATTTAATATATCACTAGAAAATAATTATATGGTATATAAGGTGATTTTTATTTTAGAAATTATGCATATTCTTTCTAAGAAAAAAAAAACTGTTTACAGCTACTAATCACATGAAGCGATTTACTTTTAACTTTGCAACGTGTTTGATGATAAGATTCATATAAACATTTCGTGACTTCATGTCGATCGCCAGCTTGGCTCAATTTGCAGGTTTGCACCCACGTCGGTCATATACCTAACCCTGACTTATCCAAGGTGGGCCCCTTTCGATCCATAACAGCCACTTATACAACCATCATTATTCATTACGCGCTTTCGTTTTGCCTCAACGGCTATATTTTCGGAGAAGACTCATCTCATGACAATGTCAATAACAAATTAACCAACTTCCTATATAACTAATCATTCAATTCAATTCAATTCCCACACAGAACTCTCTTCTTCCTCAAGAACACCAGGTTACGGTTCCATTCCGAATTCTCGGGTTCTAAGAACTCCGATATTCGTAAATGGACTGTCTGGTGGCTCCGGTTCAAGTCATCAAGCGACGGTTTTCGGGTCGATTTGCGTACCGGGTCTTGGAAGAGGAAGATGATGATCAGTCCGGGTTCGGATCGGATTATGTCACGGTGGTTGTTGGGAAAGAGAAGAGAGAATTTCGGGTCGACCCGTTTGTGCTCCAGGAAATTCCTTTCCGGGTTTTGATTGACTTGGTCAATGGGAACGCGCGTCAAAGCTGCCGGGGAAGTGTCGGCGGACACAGGGTGGTTCTGGTGGACCTGGATGCGATTCTGTTTGAGCACTTGTTGTGGTTGATGAGTAATGATTCCTCTTCCCTTTTCAATCTCAATCTCAAGGAAATCGTCGATTTTTATGCCCTGGATAATTAGAATTGCTCGCTCATCTTAATCTAGTTCTATATTAATTTCAAATTCTATTTAGCTAGTTTTTAATTTTTATATACTATATGCATGATTTGTATGACAAATGTGTACATGAAAGTATGATAATATGGTGATGACACGAAAGCACATTTTGTGCAAGCGTTTAGATTAATCAATTTGTAACATGTTATATATATATATATATATATATATATATATATATATATATATATATATATATATATATATATATATATATATATATATATATATATATATATATATATATACCGTTTTATTAAACCACCTCATTAAAATCGACTATTTGTTAAGTCACATTGTTATTTATTTTAATTAATTAGCTTAAATCTTAACAATATAATTCAAATCCGAGGTTCTAATCAAATTTCTGTTTTTTCTTTAAACATACAAAACAAAATTATACTTTCCTCAAAATTATGTAATAAAGTAAATTGATATTACTTCAATTTGATTTTCTTAAATAATTTTTTCCTTCTATTATGGTAACAAACACGATCTATTTAATAATTATACCATATTGCGGATGAATTTTATATTTGATTTTTTATTACTAAAAATTCCATTTAATTAATGATATATCTTGATTTTTTTTATTTTGATGATTATTTAAATAAGAAAAATTTTAAAATAAAAAGTTTATAATATAGTTTTATTAACACCTTTTAAAAAAATTTACAATTTAAACCACTTATAAGATATATTTCATTGATTGAAAAACGTATATTGTTTTGAAGTAATTTTCAATAAGTATTCGATCCTATTGTTCGGAATAACTTAATATACTTAATTACTAAATTTTAAAATAGATATTTAAAAAACAAATTACCCCATAAGTTATTGATATAAAAAAAAAAAATTTTGTAGAAAAATATTTTTTTAAAGTATTAATTAATTAACTATTATAATAATATATTATGTTTCACCAAATATTTATAAAAACAATAAAGGTGAGTTAATTTGATAAAACACTATTTATAAGGTGGTGTTACTTAAGAACTTTTCCAAAGCAAATTTATAATAAAATGTTATTTGTATTAAAAAAAAACCCCAATGTATTAAAGAAAATAAGTAAACTTTTTCATTTTCAACTTCTGTAAATTTATGATTAATATGACTACTCTTTCCTCCATTATCCATAATGACTATAATTTCTTATTTTATCTCCCTAAGATTGGTAATATTATAATCTTGATATAAATAAATCACTCGTTATTGGTTCAAGATATTTAATGACCGAAGGAGGTTCAAAACCTACATATATTACCAATTTTTTTTGTGGACCCGTCTTTGTACGTTGTGGTGAAGCAATAGGAACTGACAAACGTAATATATATCGTTGTTATGCGTATCAAATATTTATCCTAAAGTACCTACTAAATAGAGTATAACAAGCAAGTTAGGACCGAACCCAAGGAAAATCAGATTATGATTTCTTATGTCTTTCAAGTTACCAACAAGGAACTAGGGGGTTGAATTAGTTATATAGCCAAGTAACGAGTAAACAAATACGCAGGCAAAAGTAGTAAATATGATTGGAAAACTTTACACTTTACAAATATTCACACGAAAAGAGATATGGTTGATTCTTGAATTCTATTAATATTAAGTTCTTATTTTTTCTTATGTTGTTCTTATCCCGATCATATGTAACTATAAGTTCTACCAGCCTTGATATTACTTATTGCCAACTCAAATCCGAAAACATTCAGGACTGAACAAAGCAATAACATTCAAACAAGGATACAACAAGATATATGTAATAAAAACAACACATTACTATAAGCATGTAATTAACTCTCTCTCACGATGAACCCTCGCAGCCCGCTAATGTAAATCATGTTTGCTACTAGAAGAGCTACTTGAACTTGGAATTTACAATTTCTAACAATTTAGATAAGATCGAAGTACCCAGGTACTCAAACTAGATAAAAAGGTAACATTCAATTAAGAAGTTAAGTACAAGAGAATTGATACAAGTATAAAAGAAATCGAACAAAAGTACAAAACTCACAACCTATATCTATTGAAGGCTTCAAACTTTAAGTGCAACAATGGAAGCTTTCTCCCTAGAACATGTAAATACATGAGAGAAAATGGAAGGAAAAATATTGTGTTAATAGAAATTAGAAGGAAAATTGTTTATAGAGATGGTGTCCTCTAACTGATCCTAACACGTGCTTAAATAGTACTCTAGGAATTAAAACAAGTAAAGAATACAGACAAAAACGATTTTCAGAATTAAAAGTAGTAAACGTCCAAATTTAAAGTTTAGATTTATTTTTTCAAAATCCGTTCACCGCGGGCGCGGTAGGTCACAACCGCGGGTGCGGCAAGTCGAATGACCATGTCTTATCTTCAATTGGGCTAGTCTTTGTCTTCTGTCGGGAGGAGCTCAGGAACTCACCGCGGGTATGGTGGTAGGGATCCGCGAGTGCGACGGTACTTTCAACTACTCCTTGCTTATTTGTATGGTTCTTCGGCTCTTCACTTTAAAGTCTTCCAAAATTCTTTAATCCCTTAATTTCTTCATTTCTCGTCTTCTTATCTAGATTACAGAATTACAACCTAAACACTATTTAAAACATCATCTAAATCATGCTAATAATTGTTAGATGTGATATACAATATATCACCTATCAAGAACATAAACTATACATCTAAATATTTTTAGATGTGATATATTAGGTTCCTTATCAAAGATTAATTACAATGGGATTGTTCATGATTTGCACTTGGTCTTAACCAGATCAAGGTTGTAGTATGCAATGTCGCATATCCCCATGCAAATGGTGGTAATTTAGATTTCATCATTAATGGTCTAGCGATTAGATATAACCTCTTTATCAATGATTCAGCAAGACCGTTTTGTGTGTATACATGAGTTATTGGGTGCTCCACGTTAATCCCATTTGAGATATAAAAGTCATAGAATGTTTGGGATGTGAGTTCTCTTGCATTGTCAAGCCGATTTTCTTGTATAATCCGAAAATTGACCTCTCAATCGGATTGTTTGAACAAGGAGTATAGAAAATGTTGTATTTCTAGTCGATAATAGACTTACATGTGACAATTTTGTAGATGCGTCAATTAATACCATAAAGTATCAAAATGGGACACCTTGTGGAGCAATTGGGAAACATATATCTCCTTGAATCCATTCCAAAAATGAGTCTCACTTGTAACATTGCTTTTAGAAGGTCGAATTACAAGCTTTTCAAGTGAGCAAGCCGCTCTATTAATGTGACTTGGCAACAATACATTCATCTTTTTCAGTGGGTGTCCAATTAAACCCTTATAATTTTGTGCCCCATCATTGATCATGGGTGACCAAATCGGTCATGCCAATGTGTAAATTCAACTCGGTCATCCCACCTTTTGTTAGATATCACATTAGCCTCAACCGGATAAATATATGTCTCATATAATCCGGAGGCTTGTCCAAACATTTTTTTACGGATCTATTTCTTGTCACATTCATGTGTTGTGATGTACAAATATTCACTCCCATTTTCAGTCGTGGTTTCCATATGAAACCTGTAAGAGCCTTAGCCTTTGAAGCCACTTTTAGCCTTAGCCGCCCTTGCGTGTGAGTGGAGCCGCCCCTGCGGCTAGTATAGAGACCTGCCCCTGCAGCTCAGGGAACCGCCCCTGCGGCTCAGGGAACCGCCCCTGCGGTTTCCGACGGCTGCAGCCGGTTTTGTTGACTCCTTTGACCTGTGCTTTACCCTTTGCCTTACTTCTTTCTTTTCCTTGCTGAGCAAAGGTTTCCTTCTTCACTTTTCACTCCAGCCCTTGCACGTCCTCCTTGCTTCTCCTTCCTCCACCTTGATCTTGTGTTGTTCTCCTTGTGTTTGGAAGATTTGTGTGGCTTGATGTTGATGTTGATGATGGATTTGTGTATGTTGAGCTTGGTGGCCAGCTACTGAGGTGTGTGATCTCTCCCTGCAGCCTAGGACCACAAGAGTGGTAAGTGATCTTACCACTCTTGTGTATGTATATGTATATGTATATGCTTGGTTTTGGTGAAGAGAAGACGTGAGTGGATCACGAGAATAGCCGAAGAGGAATCGCGGGTTCACGTTCTGCACAGACGCCGCCCCCGCGCCTGGAAGCCGCCACCTTTGCGGAATCCGTGCCGCAGCGCCCGCGCCGTGCCTGCGTTACCTGCAGCCTTTGTCACCGCGCCCGCGGCTGAGTTCCCCCGCGCCTGCGGGTTGCCTGCTCCGCCCCTGCGTCTCTTGTGTCACGCAGGTGTGTCTTGTCCCGGGTCTACCTAGAGTTAGGTAGATCCTTTCCTTTCCTAGTATGAGCGGTAGTAGAATGCTAGGTATGTGTTGAGGATAGATGGTGTAATACCCGGGTTTCATAATTTTTACGGTCGAATTAAATTAGATTATTTAGGATTCTTAATTTATTGAGATCAAGTTGTTTGAGGAAAAATAAAAATAAATAAGGTAATACATAAATTAATAAATAATTTAAATCGAGATTTGGATTGACTCGTAAAGTTTAGATAGCTGGTTGGAAACCGTAACACTTTTCCCGATGAGTTACTTTTCATCGTCTTCTACCCTACCACCAAACCCTAACCCTTACCTTGTTTTCCGTTTACCGTCCAAATTCCGGCCACCAGCACACCGGCCTTGCCGTCTCGCCCCGCCGCAAGTCGCCACCTCGACTAGACTCGTTCGAAATGAAGAAAAGTTGGCCTTGCATATTGTCATAACTGATGAAAGTAAGATAAAAAGTTGGAGGCACGGGATTGGTTAACTGCAAGTGTTGGAAATGAAGAAAAGTTGGAGGCACGGGGCGTTACAATACCAATTGTAACGCCCCGGATTTGGAACCCGAGGTGTCACTAGGATGTAGACCACACAGTGGGTCCACCAGATTTAGTCTGACAACAATCTCACTATAGGACCTTCCAACAAGAGCACGACGAAATAGAAAAATATACCCGACCTTTAATTTACGAAATTGTTTATCTTACTTTCATAAGTTATAACAATATACAAGGCCAACTTTTCTTCATTTCGAACGAGTCTAGTCGAGGTGGCGACTTGCGGCGGGGCGAGACGGCAAGGCCGGTGTGCTGGTGGCCGGAATTTGGACGGTAAACGGAAAACAAGGTAAGGGTTAGGGTTTGGTGGTAGGGTAGAAGACGATGAATAGTAACTCATCGGGAAAAGTGTTACGGTTTCCAACCAGCTATCTAAACTTTACGAGTCAATCCAAATCTCGATTTAATTTATTTATTAATTTATGTATTACCTTATTTATTTTTATTTTTCCTCAAACAACTTGATCTCGATAAGTAAGAATCCTAAATAATCCAATTTAATTCGACCGTGAAAATTATGAAACCCGGGTATTACAGATGGTTGATGAGTACGTTTCGTTATGCCTTGTTGCTAGGCAGTGTTATCCTCAAGAGTGGAGTGCACTGTGTTTGAGGGTTGATCGAGTTGAGACGACTACGAGATTGAGGTAAGTCCATAGGACTTACTTAGTTGCCATCTTTATATTGGATGTGTGCATGAGTGATGTGTGGTATATGCTTGATAGCATGTGTTATGGTTTATTACCGATCTATGGTATATTGCTTGCCCATTGTAGGGCCGTGATAACTTGCCCTTTCATCCCGCCGGGAGTCTGGGAGGTTCTCTGTAGGCAGGCCATACCTGGTAAACGGTTCGGGCACTCTCCATTCCCTTAGGGTACACGGGGAAGTGTTCCAGGCACCATTCCAGCTGCCTATTGGACCCAGAGGCGAGGATTATATTTCTCGTGTCACATATGTTTATATGGATATATATACGAGTTGATTGTTGGACTTTATAAAGATAATGAACCGGCTAAATGTGTGATATCATGTTAACGTGTTTAGTATTCTTTGATGTGTGTTTGTGCTCTGCATCTCTTATTTATGTGTATGGTTAGCTAGCGGTTTTATACCGTGTTGTAGATCCTTTGCAGGTTAGGAGAACTGCAGAGTGATCCAAAGGGGTGATCTGTTGAGGGCTCCGTACACTGGGTCGTCCTCGTGGGATGGGATCTTTTGACTATGTATATGGTTATGTTTTGTTGTACTCAGCAGTACTTGTATAAACCTTTTGATATTTATATATATCAGTTCCATTGTGAGATCCTAGCCCACTAGCACCTTGAGTCCTACGGATTTAGGGTGTTACAAAGTTGGTATCAGAGCCCAGGTTGACAACAATTACACTAGTAATCTGCGATAAAGGTCGAATAGATAAATAAACAGAACCCGAAAGGGGTCTGACTTTTCAAAAGTTTTTGGTTTTAAAATGAGTACAAATGTTTTGGGATATCGTGTACGTGAGCCATCGCCCCTCTGAAGATCTCGACAGTATAGATATATATAGATATTCTGTTGTGATTGATTTGATATATATCTATACATACGGCATATATATAGCCTTCTAAGTTAGGTATGTGTCCTCTGCAGATGGTTCAGACTAGAGCCTTACCTGTAGCTGGACGGGGTAGAGGTAGACCTCCTCTAGGTAGAGGACGGGGTAGGATTCCTATTGTTGATCCACGTGCAGCAGAGGAGATCCTTGAGGATGTTGCTAAGAGTGTCGTTCCTGAGACTGGGAACGGCATAGATGGGAGACAGGGTCCACAACGAGTCCAGTCAGATGACTCGGATCGTGTCTCCATGGAGGGACCAACCTTCCGCGAGTACATTGGACGTATTGAGGAGGCTTCTAGAGCAGGTAGGCGTGCCCCTGATCTGCCAGCACAGGAGGGATCATCTGAGAGATCCCATGCAGTTACACAGGTGTCAGATGCACCAGCACCTGCCGCTGAGATTGCTCGAGCTACAGAGGAGCATAGAGGGCCTCGACCAAACACTTGGTTGAAGGCTTTTCATAAGATGGGAGTACCCCCTTTCTCTGGGAAGGTGGGGTTGGAGGTTGAGCTTTGGATAGGACATGTAGACTCAGCTTTGGAGTCTATTAGATGTCCAGCTGACAAACAGATTGAGTTAGTGCAGACTCTGTTCAAAGATTTGGCACATCACTGGTGGAGGTCTGTACGAGTACAATTTACCAGTTATGAGCAGATGAGGACTATGATTCGAGAGCGTTTCTGCCCTGCCTCGCTGAGGAGGGAGAAACTGCGAGACTTTGTTGAGGCTGGATTCGAGGATGTACCGGTCTCAAAGGCCATCAGGAGATTTCAGGAGGAGCTGACATGTCCAGCTACACCTTCTGCAGATCAGCAAGTGTATTTGTTTTCCCGACGACTGAGGGATACTACCTGTACTTATATGGTGGGTTTCCACTGTGAGTCTCTGATGGATTATCAGGACCGGGCTTCTGATTATGAGAGAGAGAGGTCCAGCCAGAGGAGAGCTTCTCAGACCCTCCGGTCTGAGAAGAGACAACGGACTGGGCAGACCAGTGGGACTGGTGGAGCTGCTGGTTCAGGGCGAGGCCAGAGTCGCCAAAGTCATCCTTCATCTGCACCAGGTGCAAATAAGGGAGTAAAGTGCTTCAACTGTAGTGAGTATGAGCATATGAGATCAGAGTGTACGAGACAGCAGGTGACTTGCTTCACTTGTGGCAGACCCGGTCACAAAGCTACCTTCTGTAGACGAGGGAGAGCTTCATCACAGCAGGATTCTTCTCCTGCTAGTGCAGCAGGGGGTGGGTAGAGGCCACCTCAGCAGCAGCAGATGCAGGGACAACAGAGAGTCCCAGATCGCCCTACGACTCAGGGATCTGCTCCTGGGCCGAGTAGAGGTAGAGGTCGTGGTGGGAGCACCACTAATACCAGAGGCCCACAGGGTCGTGTTTTTGAGCTGAGGAGTGCAGAGGAGCCAGCTGCACCGACTACTACAGGTACCATTCTGATTCATGGTTTACCTGTTAAAGTCTTATTTGATACTGGTGCTACACATTCTTTTATTTCTGATGCCTGTGTAGAGCGTCTGAGTCTAGATACGGTTGAGGGGATGCCCTTTATTATAGGGTTACCCAATGGTGGTAGGGTCAAAGGTACCCATGAGATTCATGGTTGTCCCATTTCTGTAGGGACTCGTGTGTTACTAGTTGACTTCTTTGTCATGCCGTTAGAGCATGAGGAAGTCATACTAGGTATGGATTGGATGGATAGACATTTTGCCGTTTTAGATGTAGGTAGGAGGACTGTTACCCTCTCTACCGAGTTAGGACAGATAGAGGTTTTCCGAGGTTGGGACCTTGGAAAATCATGTATGGTTATCAATGCGATACGGGCAGCTAGGCTGATTGCACAGGGATGTGAGGCATTCTGGTGTTATGCCATGAAGGAGGGGGAGAGTCCATCATTAGAGGACATTCCAATGGTCTGTGATTTTGCAGATGTGTTTGCTGAGCCGTCCATTTTGCCGCCTCAGAGGAGTGTGGACTTTGGGTATTGAGTTAGAGCCTGGTACGAGACCTATCTCGAAGGCCCCATACCGGATGACGCCTGTCGAGATGCTGGAGCTGAAGAATCAACTTGAGGAGCTGGTTGAGAAGGGCTTCATTCGCCCTAGTGTATCTCCATGGGGAGCACCTGTCCTCTTCATATGGAAGAAGGACGGATCACTGAGATTATGCATTGATTACAGAGCTGAACAAGGTGACCATCAAGAACAAGTATCCATTGCCGCGTATTGATGATTTGTTAGATCAGCTTAAGGGAGCGACAGTGTTTTCCAGGATTGACCTGCGCTCAGGATATCACCAGCTGAGGGTGAGAGAGCAGGATGTGCACATGACAACATTCAGGACCATATATGGACACTACGAGTTTGTAGTGATGCCATTTGGACTTACGAATGCCCCAACAGTTTTTATGGAGTTGATGAACAACATCTTCATCGACTTCCTGGATCAGTTTGTGGTGGTCTTCATAGACGATATTCTGGTATACTCTCGTAGTAGAGAGGAGCATGCAGGACAACTGAGGACTGTATTGCAGATTTTACGGGATAGAGAACTTTATGCTAAGTTCTCTAAGTGCGAGTTCTGGATGCCAGAGGTAGCATTCCTGGGTCATGTGGTATCAACTGAAGGAATTAAGGTGGATCCAACCAAGATTGAGGCAGTAGCATCTTGGACTACACCGACGAACGTCAAGGAAGTACGTAGCTTCCTTGGCCTAGCCGGTTATTACAAACGCTTTGTGGAGGGATTTTCTGTGATTGCCCGTCCACTAACGAGTTTGCTGAGGAAGACTACCAGATTTGTGTGGTCTGATTAGTGTATGCAGAGTTTTGAGGAGCTGAAGAGACGTCTGACTTCTGCTCCTGTTTTGGCACAACCAGAGGGTACAGAGGATTTTGTGGTATACAATGATGCATCCAAGCTAGGCTTGGGATGTGTGTTGATGCAGCGGGGCAGAGTGATTGCCTATGCGTCTAGACAACTGAAGACGTATGAGGAGAACTACCCGACTCATGATCTGGAGTTGGCAGCGGTAGTTCATGCACTGAAGATCTGGAGACATTACCTGTATGGTGTTACATGTCAGATCTTCACAGACTATCAGAGTCGGAAGTACATTTTCACGCAGCGGGAATTGAATAACCGCCAACGTAGGTGGCTTGAGCTGATCAAGGATTTTGATCTGGAGATTCTGTATCATCCGGGGAAGGCGAACGTTGTCGCCGACGCCCTGAGCAGGAAGACGCCTCGAGAGCAGGCGATTGCGAGGCTGACAGTTCAGCATCAGTTGCAGAGGGATCTGATCTGGTTAGAGTTGGACATCCAGTTTCCTAATGAGGATGTCCAGCTGTGTACTTTAGAGGTTCTTCCTGATTTGTTGGGTGAGATCCAACAGAAGCAGGATACCTGCCCGACATTGACGAGGATACGAGATAGGATGTCTCGGAATGAGGCACCACAGTTCCTGCTAGGAGCAGATGGAGTTTTGAGACGCCGCGGTCGCGTCTGTGTACCTGCTGATACAGAGCTGAGACAGAGGATTTTACGGGAGGCTCATTGTACACCTTACTCAGTACATCCAGGTACGAGTAAGATGTATCAGGATCTGAGACGTCTATATTGGTGGGGAGGGCTGAAGCCCGATGTGGCCAGATTTGTGGCACAGTGTGCGACCTGCCAGCAGGTCAAGATAGAGCATTGTAGACCTGAAGGTGAGTTCCATCCACTTCCTGTTCCACAGAGGAAGTGAGAGGACGTCACCATGGACTTTGTGACTGGGCTGAGGTTGAGCCAGAGTTTTGATGCTATCTGGGTCATAGTGGACAGATTGACGAAGACGGCACGTTTCATTCCTATTAGGGAGACGTGACCGGTGAGCAGACTAGCTGAGGAGTACACTAGGCAGATAGTGAGACTCCATGGTGTACCGAGGACAATCGTCTCAGATAGAGATGGGCGATTTACCTCGAGATTCTGGCAGCAAATTCAGACTGCCCTGGGGACGAGTTTGCACTTCACTACTGCGTTATATCCTCAGAAAGATGGTCAGTCAGAGAGGACCATTCAGACCCTAGAGGATATGTTACGAGCTTGTGTGTTGGATTGGGGACAAGTGTGGACGGATCATCTCCCACTAGTTGAGTTCTCATACAACAACAGCTGACATGCATCTATTGGGATGGCCCCATATGAGGCATTGTATGGACAGAGATGTCGTACCCCATTATGCTGGGATTAGCAGAGCAGTGTTAGTGGTTTGGCACCTGATCAGATTCAGGATGATATGGCTCGAGTAACACTGATTCGAGAGCGGATGCTGACCGCCCAGAGCCGTCAGAAGTCTTATGCAGATAGGAGGCGTAGACCTCTAGAGTTCAGAGTTGGAGCCCATGTGTGGCTGAGAGTGTCCCCGACACGAGGTGTTAGGCGTTTTGGCATTAAGGGGAAGTTGAGCCCCGATATGTCGGACCGTTCGAGGTTCTGGATCGGGTTGGGAGTGCAACTTACAAATTAGCCTTGCCTCCGAGATTAGAGGGTGTTCACCCCGTGTTTCACGTGTCTCAGCTGAGAGAGTATATACCAGATCCGAGACACATCGTGAGTTACGATGATTTGGTGGTTGAGCCAGACCACACTTTTATTGAGCATCCGATTGCAGTCCTAGAATGAGGTATGAGACGCCTGCGTTCGAAGGACATACCTATGCTGAGGATACAGTGGTCGAGACGAGGATCTGATGAGGCTACATGGGAGACTGAGGATAGTATCCAGAGGAACTATCCAGAGTTTTATGCCGAGATAGATATACCTGTAGGATCTACGAGTAGATCTTAGTACTATCTTGGTGAGTGTTTGCTTATGTGCTTATATGCCATGTTGTGTTTATTTTCGTACTAGCTTGATATGATGTGTGATCTTATTAGATCTTGTTGTGCTAGTGCGATCGTTTATAGCTGGAGATGGTTGTTCCTCCTTGCTTTTGTGATGCTGGTTGGCTAGAGATGGTTTTCCTCTATGCCTTAGATAGTGTTCTGTTGCTGGAGTCGATGTTTTCCTCCATGCTGTGTATGAGGTTTTAGAAAGAGTTATACCTCGGCTTTTGAGTCCGAGAGGTTTGAGGATGTTACAAGTTTCGGGACGAAACTTGTTTTTAGGGGGGTGAGGTGTAAGAGCCTTAGCCTTTGGAGCCACTTTTGGCCTTAGCCGCCCCTGCGTGTGAGTGGAGCCGCCCCTGCGGCTAGTGCAGAGACCCGCCCCTGCGGCTCAAGGAACCGCCCCTGCGGTTTCCGACGGCTGCAGCCGGTTTTGTTGACTCCCTTGACCCGTGCTTTACCCTTTGCCTTACTTCTTTCTTTTCCTTGCTGAGCAAGGGTTTCCTTCTTCACTTTCCAATCCAGCCTTTCACGTCCTCCTTGCTTCTCCTTCATCCTTCTTGATCTTGTTCTTGATCTCTCTTGAGTTTGGAAGAGTTTTGGTGTGGCTTTGTGTGTTGATGTTGATGATGGATGTGTGTATGCTGAGCTTGGAGGCCAGCTATTGAGGTGTGTGATCTCTCCATGCAGCCTAGGACCACAAGAGTGATAAGTGATCTTGCTTCTTCTTCTTTCTTTCTTCTTCCTTGTTCTTCCTTCCTAGCTTAGGATTAGACGCATGTTTAAGGGTGTTGATGTTGGTATGTGTATGTTTATGTATGTGTGTGAATATGGAA
>CM008282.1:7935233-7982387 GCA_002319775.1 Fagopyrum tataricum
TAACGGTTCGGCACTCTCCATTCCCTTAGGGTACACGGGGAAGTGTTCCAGGCCACCATTCCAGCTGGCTATTGGACCCAGAGGCGAGGATTATATTCCTCGTGTCACATATGTTTATATGGATATATATACGAGTTGATTGCTGGACTTTATAAAGATAATGAACCGGATAAATGTGTGATATCATGTTGACGTGTTTAGTATTCTTTGATGTGTGTTTGTGCTCTGCATCTCTTATATATGTGTATGGTTAGCTAACAGTTTTATACCGTGTTGTAGATCTTTGCAGGTTAGGAGAACTACAGAGTGATCTAGAGGGGTGATCTGCTGAGGGCTCCGTACACTAGGTCGTCCTCGTGGGATGGGATCTTTTGACTATGTATATGGTTATGTTTTGTTGTACTTAGCAGTACTTGTATAAACCTTTTGATATATATATATATATATATATATATATATATATATATATATATATATATATATATTCTGTTTCATGTTTTGGTTTTAATCTATCGGTGCCTTGTTGTAAGATCAGTGAAATTGTTGTCAGGCTAGGGTCAGGATCCATTGTGAGATCCTAGCCCACTAGCACCTTGAGTCCTACGGATTTAGGGTGTTACAAACCCATTCTGACGAACATCCTTAAAGCTCATTAAATTTCTTCGAGATGTTCTCGAATATAATTCAATATTTATAACTATTTAAGTTACCTTTGTGAGTAGAACAAGAGCTCTTTCTGAGCCTTCGAGGAGTGTAAATCACACCGGAATATTTTATTCACATCGCCCTTAAACGGTCTCAATTGTGTGAAATACTCTTTATTTCTCAAGATGGTATGTGTTGTGGCACATTCTAAAAGACATTGCTCACTCTCATGGAGTCTTCCCTTAGAAGATTTTCATGTCTTCTATATAAATAAATAAATAAAATAGATAAGTCAAGAAATTAATAATAATTATTAAAAAAAAACTTCATTTGGACAACTACGGAGCATACTCCTCGGATTAAGTTAGTTTCCAAAAACATTAGTTCTTGATGTAGAAGATCCCGTTATGGGCAACTACAAAGCATAATCCTCAAGTAGAATTTTTGTGTATTAAATTTATGTCATGAAAAACTAAGAAATGTTTAACAAACATACCTTAGTAGCAAAGCTCAGTTAGAACTTCGAATCTTCGTGCTGATAACGTGTTATGGAATTGATTACTTTGATTTCCTTATTACATAAACTTTTGAAGAGAATGTGTTCAAGAACACTTAGAAAGAAGTTGGAAGAGAAGAGATCAAGAACAAGAAGAGTATATTTCTTACTTGTTCTTGGTGCATCTTGTTAGAGATGGGTCGCAAACCTAAACCTAGTGAACTAAAACCGGAAAACCGACGGTTTGCCGGTTTAGCAACGGGTTTTTTTTTATATAATTTTTTTAAAAAAAAACCGGATATGGAAGCTAAACCTGCGGTTTGCGCCTGTTTGAATGTTCAAAATAAAAAATTTAATTAAATAAGGCCTAAACCGACGGTTTTAATTGGTCGGTTAAACCGTCGGTTTGGGTTGGTAAAACCGTCGGTTTAGGTTTTTTATTTTTCCAAACCTAAACCTAAACCTAAATCGCCAAACCTGGACCGCCGGTTTGGCCAAACCCCCGGTTTCGGCGGTTCGGTTCAAACCGAGCCCATCTCTACATCTTGTTATATTGAGAATGTCATTTAATTATAGGCCAAGATTTGGAGGATTTCCTTATGAGATAAACTAGGATGTAAGAAGGTGAATAATTCACTTTTGTACAGTTTACTTTCTAGAATTAACCATACAATAATTCACACTAGAAGACATATATCATGTACTTCTAACTTGTACATGTGTATATGTGTTTTATAGCATTGTTATTATTGTTAGGAAAAAACACTAATTATTTCTCATGAAAAATGATAGAAATACATGTATAAAACTATAATGCACCAAATTATGGTTTGTAAGAAAAGACAAAGTTCAATATATAAAGGCTCTTAAATTATGCATTTATTATTGCTTCAAATAGCTAAAAGTATAGTGTATTTAGATTTCTAATGAAAAAAGATAGCCTATAAATGTATAAAATATAATGCACCAAATTATGGTTTGTAAAACTAGACAAAAGTTCAATATATTAGACTTTTTAAATCATGCATTTATTGCTTTAAATATCTAAAAAAATAGTGTAGTTAAATTATTCTAAATAATAAGTGAAACTTTGTCCTTGAGTTTTAACTTTACCGGATTGTATCTTGTATCATCCATTAGCTAATATTTTGAGGGATTTTTTATTTATATTTGTTAATTATTATTAATAATCATATTAAAGAGATGTAATTTATTGAATGAGTCACTTATATTTTTAATTTATGATTAGTAGAAGTTATAATTCGAAAAGTTTAAAATTCAAGGACACTATTCGAAAACTAAAAAGCCTTTGAGTATAATCCAGAAAATTCAAAAGTACATAGCCACCGCCCGAAATTCTCAAATAAAAAAGACTAAGGGCCCGTTTGGTTTAAACTCCGGAAACGGAAACGGAATGGAAACGAATCTAGTCCATACGTACACCTTTGTTCATGAAGTTGTTGGGAATCATTCCTTGTGGTTTGAACTAATTGTAGTAGAATTTGATTAGTTTTAATACCCTATAGGGTAATAAAGTAGGGGAAAAGCAAGTACATTTTGCATGAAAACCAACCGGAATGATTCCATGAACAAGGTACATATATGGACTAGATTCGTTTTCATTCCGTTCCGTTTCCGAAGTTACAACCAAACGGGAGGTAAAAGTGTATTACTAAGCGTTGCTTGATATAAAACAAACCCTTGTATTTCAAATTTACTCCATTAAACCGGTTATTGGAATAATAACTAATTAAAAAACAATCAACCAGTTATATATCATCTAAAAAATCAGTTTAAACTACCAAATAAACCACTTTAAATGGAAAAAACAAACACGCTTATTAGGGATGGCAATCTCACCCGCAATCAATGATTACTCGAATACCCGAACCAATCAAATGGTTGAAAGCCCTATAAAATGTGGTTGGCATGCGGGTGATGGTTGATCGGTTGATGGTTCGGTTACGGTTTATGGTGAATATATTAAAACCCATCACGCGAGGTTCACCCGAACTATAATTCAAATAAAATATACCTTTATTTTCGTAATTTACAAACTCTATTCCCTAGGTGTGTATTGTAAAAATAGATTTTTGGTTGTTGTTGTGGTTGCGGTTGTTATTGTGAAATGAGATTTGAGAAATCTCTATAATCTTGTGGGAGGAGATGTTAAAATTATTGTTTTGAATCTCAAAACAATAATCACAAAACCCCCAAATCTGATACTAATTAAACACCTTACAATATATGAGACTATTAAATAATCCCAAAAAACCACAACCCTCTGTCTCATACTAAACACAACCTATCACTCTAACACAAGTTCCTTTAAAAAAGCATTCTACCATAGGTTAAGCAATAACATTGATATTCCACGCTTCAACACTTGAGTCGCAACTAAAGGGGAAACCTTAAGTCCAACAATGTTATACAACCACGCTCGACTTGCTCCTTCCGGCGCCGCTCTTGTTTCCATTCTCTAATATTTGCCGGTCCACTTCCACGTTTAACCGCCGGTAAGATTAACCTCCGGTAGTCACAAGCTTAATTTTCCGGTTGAACCCGAAAAAACCCGACCCTCTCGATCAACCGCGCTTATGGTTTAGGTTGAAAGGGAGTTTGCGTGGGTGATAGTCCGAATGAACGGTATTGTAGTATGGGTCAGTTGATGGAAGTGATACAACATCCGATCAAGTGTATAATATATACTAGCATTTCAATTTGATCAAGTATATAGGTTGTTTTATATTTTTCACATGGTGAGTCACGATAATAATCATTAATTTATGTATTTTTTATTGATTTGTTGTGAAGAGTGATATTAATTAATAATTGGTCAAGTTGATGAAAAACATAATACGATTTTAGTAGGTTTTTAATACATTTACTAAAAAAGTATTAGATATTAAAATACCTTGAATGGTAGATCAGATGGTGTATAAACCCTATTTACCTTTTTATCAACGGTATATGTGTAATATTGTGAGAGATAAAAATTTCTATCTATGATATTGAGTGACAAAAAAACAATATTTTCTTATTTAAACAAATCGGTACATGTATTTGATGTATTTGGAGATAGAGAGAAATAGGTAACCTATTCAACGGAACAATAATATTTTTTATAAATTTATATATTTTTTAAAATATTTATTTATCAGAAAGTTGTATTTACAAGTGAAAATCATTTTTTATTTCTCACAGCTTACATTTTGAATCGATGGTTTTACATAGCAAAAT
Source organism: Fagopyrum tataricum (assembly GCA_002319775.1). Lineage (NCBI taxonomy): Eukaryota > Viridiplantae > Streptophyta > Magnoliopsida > Caryophyllales > Polygonaceae > Fagopyrum > Fagopyrum tataricum. Next base: position 7,939,615 of record CM008282.1, read on the forward strand.
ATGTCGGAACCTTTTATATATAGTGTGCAAGAGACATTTTCCCGGGGCTCCGGCCACAACCAACGCCGGAAAATGTGAACATTAATTAGCTTTGTAATTTCGAGTACTATAACTTGGAGTATTTATTCATATGTATAAAATGATGTCCTAATTAATGAGAAAACAATGTCCGTAGCCATATGTAGTTAATGCACATTGGAAGTTTAATATGGAGGAAATTGGCTCACATCGATAGTAGGAAGATTCATGGAACACCATATGTAAAGAGATGTATATTATTTAGCTATCTACATCTACGGAGAGACACCCTAACTTTGTTAGACCACACGCGTGCGCCAGGTCAAGGTTTCGGGTTCTTGGTTCAGAGGATGGCTGATGGCATTATAGACACGATGTTGGGTTAACCACCTGCCATTTTGTTTTGGGATGACCCAAATTTATCCTCAAAAGCTTCGTTTGAAATAGTTAAACGTTGGCCTACTCCTGTGTGTCGAAACGGATTGATCCAAATTTAAGATCTTATCCACCCACATTTTGAACCAGTCACGTTGTCCTATACCTACGGGAATGAGAGGTCCAGAGTGAATTAGTGATTCTCTCTAGATGATTTACACTGATAACTTTCTCCAAACTCCTATATAAGGAGAGTTTTGCCTTTCATTCTAACTGCACTAACAACAAGCATCACCGATCTCACTCTCTTCTCTCTCTTCCTTGATCTAAAAAACCGTGTATGAGAATAAAAAACAGAATATGATTTTAGGCTTCCAGATATGGCCTTTCCGCACCCGCGGGCATGACCGCTGCCCCTGCGGCTCATGGAACCGCCCCTGCGGTTTCCAGCGGCTGCAGCCGGTTTTGTTGACTGTCTTGACCGTGCTTTACCTTTCCTCCTCTTATTCTTCCCTTGGCTTCGTGAGCAAGGGTTTCACACTTCTTCCTTCAGCTTTCCTCACATCCTTCTTGCCTCTCCTTCATCTTCTTTGATCTTGTTCTTGTTGCTCCTTCGTTTTGGAAGAGATTTGTTTTGGCTTTGATGATGATGATGCTTTTGATGAGTGCTGCTGTGCTTGGAAGCCAGTAAGAGTGTTAGTGATCACTCCTTTAGCTAACCACAGTTGTGGTAGGCTCCTTGCTCTTTGTTCTTCTTCTCTTTTCTTTGATTCAATCTCTTTAGCTTAGGATTAGTTGTATGAATGGTAGGGTGATGTTTGAATGTGTATGTTATGGCATGTGTGTGACTATGGAAGAGAGTAGACGTGATTTGATCACGTGAAGAGCTAAAGAGAAGCCGCGAGATTGCATTCTGCACTGTCGCCGCCCCCGCGCCTGGAAACCACCGCCCTTGCGGAAGCCGTGCCGCAGCGCCCGCGCCAGCGTCAGCGTCTTGCCTGCGTCGCCTGCGTACCTTGTCACCGCCCCTGCGGCTGCTCCCTGCCGCGCCTGCGGGTTATCCATTCCGTCCCTGCGTCCCTTGATCACGCAGGTGCGTCTTGTCCCGGGACTACCCATAGTTGGGTAGCTCCTTTCCTTTCCTAGTATGAGGGAACTAGTACCATGCTAGGTATCGGTTTATGATGAGTATGATATAGTTATGCCGGTTACGGCGTTGAGGTTTACGAGTTGGACTTGATCCTTATGGATCCCTTGGGTCTAGGTGTGACCCCTTTGTGTAATAGGATTGTGATATATATGTATGTATGCCTTGTATAGGCCGTGTTGTCCTCCAGTTTGGAGTGGACCAGTTGGAGAGTTGATCGTGGTTGAGTTTACTTCTGAGATTGAGGTAAGTCCATAGGACTTACTTAGCTACTATCCTTATATTGGATGTATGCTTGAGTGGTGTGTGTGTTATATGCTTTATAGCATGTGTTATTATGGTCACCGACCTATGTTATATTGACCGCCCATTGTAGTGGTCGTAATAACCTTTCCCTTTCATCCCGTAGTGGAGTCTGGGAGGTTCTCTGTAGTCAGGCCAGATCTGGTATACGGGAAGGACCCTCACCACTCCCATAGGGTACACGGGAGGTGTGCTGATACTACTCCAGCTGGCTAGAGCACTCAGAGGCGAGGATTATATTCCTCGTGTCACATATCTTCATATACATCTATTTATACGATTGAGTGATTTAACTTATTAAAGATTATAAACCAGGTAAATGTGTGATATCATGATGATGTGTTAATATTATTGATGTGTGTTTGTGCTCTAGCATCTTCTTATATATGTGTATAGTTAGCTAACGGTTTTATACCGTGTTGTAGATCCTTTGCAGGTCAGGAGAGCTGCAAAGTGACCCAGAGGGGTGATCTGCTGAGGGTTCCGTACACTGGGCGTATTCGTGGGATTTTGGGTTTATCATTATTGTACGGATTTCAGTTTGACTTTGTACTCAGCAGTACTCTGTATCATCCTTTTGACATGTATATATATATAACAGTTTTTATGTTTTATTTTAACTATTGGTGCCTTGTTGTAAGATTCAGTGAAGTTGTTGTCAGGCTAGGGTCAGGATCCATTGTGAGATCCTAGCCCAGTAGCACTCCGAGTCCTACGGATTTGGGGTGTTACAGATATGTCTTGAATTGGGGTTATCTTTTGTATGAGCCTTTTTCTTTATGGCTTAGTCTTACACTTGACGCCCAGGTATAATCGTAAGTTTTTATTCACACACACACACATGTGTATATATATGTGGAATGGATCATGTAAGAACCTCTCTTAGAGTAGGGAGTATGGAGTAATATTAACCATTAGATTAAAGTTGATTAACATACAAGATTGAAAGTTTTATATGGTAGTAAATTAAATAGGTACATCTATTTTCCCGAATAGAATTTTAGGTTTTTTTTTTAATTTCTGACTAAAAATTCAACAATCAATGTTCATTCCTTAAATGGGAAAAACCAAAACCGGGTTTCCATAAACTCAAATTTGACGGATCAAAACTTGATTCGGGTGTAACATCCATTGGTTTTGTAATTCGAAACCATAATGGAGATGTTAATAGCCTTGACGCAAAGAAAAGTAACTTCAACTCAGTCATAAAAGCTGAAACATTCGCTCTTAAGGTTGGATTACAAGAGGCAATCAGACTACATATCAAAAAAATTGAAATCGAATGTGACAACTTGTGTGTTATTATGACACTCCAAGGTTTTTGGAGCTGTCCATGGGATGTCGAGATGATTATTTCGGACTCTAGACTGAATCTTTGATTTTTTTGACGAAATCCAGATCAAAAATGTTTTCAGAAAAATCAAATGTGTTGCTGACCGATTGACCCACTTGATAATCTCGACCCCAACACCAATTTTTCTGATGATCTCGAACTTCGTGTTCTCATCCGCAAGGATGCTTTAGGTTGAACTACCTCGAGAAGGTAGCCTAACCTAACCGCTTTCCGTTTTCAAAAAAGAAAGAAAGAAATATACGTTCATCAACAATCTGATAAAAATATACGGAATCAATGTTCATAAAATTTTAACGACCAAAATAAATTTTAACAACCAATTGTAACCAACATTCTTTCCATATTACATATTTTAAAGACCAAAATAAAATTTAACGACCAAATTTTAACGATCAAAATTTAACTACCAAAATTTAACGACCAAATTTAACGAAAAAAAATAAATAAATTAACGACCAATCCTAACAAATTTAACTAGCATAAATTTAACGACCAATTTTAACGACCAAAATTTAACCACCAAATTTAATGACCAAAAAAAAGAAATTAACGATCAATCCTAACAAATTTAACCAACATAAAATTTAACGATCAAAATTTAACGACCAAGTTTAACGACCAAAAAAATAAATTAACGACTAATCCTAACAAATTTAACCAGCATAAAATTTAACGACCAATCCTAACAAATTTAACTAGCATAAAATTTAACCATCAAATTCTAGCCACCAAATTTAACGACCAGATTTAACGACCAAATTTAACGACAGGTATACTATATTGTAACGACCAAACACAATTTAACGACTGATATATTATATTTTTAACGACTGACATACTATATTTTTACATTACTTTATTGGTCGTTAAATTTTTTTAAAAGTTCGTTAATGTATAATTATACCGATTTGAAGATTTGTTCAGCCAAAAATATGATATCGACTTTCCTTTTCTAAAGATATATTAATGGTTTGTGAATTTTAATTAGAACAATCATATGAAACTCTCATATTTAACCTTATTATTTATCTTCCATCATGGACGTTTATTATTTAATCTAACCAATCTTAGAGGTTCCTACTGGATCCTGACCTTAATACATACATACATATATATATATATTGTAGGGTTCCCATATGTTCACCCTATCATCTATTCATTCTCTCATCTACTAACCTGGAATATCTGGATAAAAATCTCTATGGAAAGTGGACGTAGTCATTATTGGGTGAACCATTGTACGGTTCCCATTTGTTCATCCTATCATTGTTTATCCTCTCATCTGTTAACCTGAAAAATCTAGATAAAAACCTCTTTGGAAAATGGACGTAGCCATTATTGCGCAAACCACGATAATTTTGTGTGTGTGTTGTCTTTCTTGTGTTGTTGAATTATGTTCTTTCTCAGTAATTACACACAACAAACTGGTATAAGAGCTTTGAGTTCTTTGGTTTTCTGTAAATGGGAGAAATATGTCTTCTTTCAACACAAAAACGAGAAGTTCACAAGGAGGAACAATTTCAGTATGTCGCAGATCCAGATGTGAGTGTTGTTGAAATAATAGGGCTTATGGGGCCGTTGTTCAGGAAGGACTCCGATAAGGAAAAGGGCGTTGCTGTTGAGATGACCACTCAGAAGGATAAGACGCATTTGACCATCATGTTGTGGCTCACAAATGATGTCTTATGCGAGGTTTTGGATCAGGATACTGCAACCAAATCGTGGTTGTAGTTGGAGAGCCTCTACATGACAAAGTCTCTCACCACCAAGTTGCTTCTGAAGCAACGTATGTTTAGATTGCAAATGCAGGAAGGTACACAACTTCGTGAGCACTTAGATTACTTGAACACAATTCTTCTAGATTTGCGTAATATTGATGTTAAGATTGAGGATGTTGCGTTGATTCTTTTGGTATATATTCCTTCATCATATGAAAACTTTGTTCAGTCATTTGTTGTTGGAAAAAATATTGTTACTTTGGAAGACGTCGTATGCCCTTCATACAAGGGAACTACACCATAAGGTTAATGAAAGTGATGTATGTAAGGACAATCAGACATCTAGCTTGTTTACAAGTTGAGGCAATGGACAAGGAAAATCAGGGAAGAAGGACAATAAGTCGTCTTCTTCAAAAGGTCCTAAGCCTGATGATGTTTGCAAATACTGTAAGAAGAAAGGGAACTGGAAGAATGAATCTCCTAAGAAGAAGAAATCGTAGGAATTCGAGTCTGCAACTTTAATTTGTAGAAGATGATTTTAAATCAGATGAGGATATAACTTTGGTTGTTAGTGGACACACGTATCAGGCTGATGTGTGGATTCTTGATTCCGGAGCTTCCTATCACATATGTCCCAACAAAGAGTGGTTCGAAACTTACAAGCACGTAGATGGTGGCAGTATTTCTATGGCCAACAGTTATGTCTGCTAGGCGGTTGGAATCGGCTCGATTAAAATCAGGACACATGAAGGTAGATTATGTACATTGTACAATGTGAGGCATGTTTTACTTATTAAAAAGAATTTGATATCCCTGAGTATGTTGGATACTTGGATAGTAAGGGGTCTTGTTTCAAAGATAAAGGTGGAGTTTTGAATGTGTGTAAGAAATCTGATGTTATTCTAACATGTGTCAAAAGGGACACTTTATATTTCATGTAGGTTTGTACTGTTTCTGGTTCTATTTATGTTGCATCTTTAGAGGTTCACAGGGATGATATGAATAAGTTGTGGCATATGAGACTTGGTCACATCGGTAAAAGAGGGATGCAAACTCTAGAAAAGAAAGATCAACCATAATAAGTTATTCACTATAGCTTAGTTGAGGATGCTCAAGAATAGTTAGAGTAAGACCTTAACAAAGGTATGACTTTGAGGATATGGTTGGTTATGATCTATAGGTTTCTAAAGAGGTGGATACTCACGAACCATCCACCTATAGAGAAGTTGTATCTAAGTGTGAAGTTGCACAATGGTTGCAACAACGGGAGATGAGGTGCTGGATTTGTGAGCAGTTCAAAAAATTCTAGGAACGGAGATTCTTAGAGATAAGGGGCATAAGAAGCTTTTCTTAACACATAAAGGCTACATTGAAAAGGTGTTGTCAAAGTTCGGAATGTCATCGGCCAAGCCTATTGATACACCTAATGTTGCTAACATCCATCTTACCACTTTGATTTCACCTCAGTCGGATGAGGAGAAGGAGTATATGTTGCGAGTCCCTTATGCTAGTGAAGTAGGGAGTTTGATGAATGTTATGGTCTACACAAGACCATAGATCTGACACAAGTTATAAGTGTCGTCAGCAGGTTCATAGGGCCACCGGAAAAAGAACATTGGCAAGTTATGAAGATGATATTTCAGTACCTTAGAGGTACATTTGACATTGGGCTCGTTTTTGGGTATAATACACAGTGTTTGGTCACATGGTACTCTGATTCTGATTATGCATGAGATGTTGATACTAGAAGATTTATGGCCGGTTATGTTTTCACTTTTAGGGGTTATGTTGTGAGTTGGAAGGCAACCTTACAACCCACGGTTACTTTGTCTATCATATAAGAAGAGTTCATGGCATTGTCAGAATCAACCAAAGAGGGAATTTGGTTGAAGGAATTGGTTAGTGATTTAGGTATACATCATGATCATGCTATTGTATACTATGACAATATGAGTGTAATTTGTCTTGCCAAGGATCAAGTTCATCATGAGAGGACTAAGCATATTGATGTCATATATCATTTCTTGAGAAAGTAGAAGAGGATAAGGGTGAAGAAAGTAGGGATTGTTGATAATCCTGTTGATACGTTCACCAAGCCGGTACCTCACAACAAGTTCCAACATTGTTTGGACTTGCTAAATGTCAGAAACTATTGAGTATCCAAGAGGCATATCTGGATAGAGAGGAGTTAATCTATGCATTGTCTAATGCATATGGTATTACTATGAGGATTCAAGTCAAGGTGGAGATTTGTTGATATGCCTTAAATTGAGCTTATATTTTGTTTGAGCATTTTTCTGTTTGGTCCAGTCTAATACTTGGCGTCCAAGTATAAACCTAGGATTTTGTTCCTATATATATATATATATATATATATATATATATATATATATATATATATATATATATATATATATATATATATATATATATATATATATGTTAACGTAGAAAATATGGATAACCTAGTTATCATTTGCTCATCTTCTTATATGTATTCTGAAACTCCTAAATAAAATATCTTTGGAAAGTGGACGTAGTCATTATTGGGTGAACCACTATAAGTCTGTCTTTGTCGTCTTTCTTGTATGTTGAGTTTTGTTTTTTCTCAGTAATTTCGGACAATAGAGAGGACGGAAGGTCCTACATTAAATAGAAACAAAAAACTACAAACAAGTCATACGGAAAAAACTAACCCCTCGCAAGTCATCTAAACCTAATTCATTAGAACATTCCGAGGGTTATCCAAAACGTGTAACCCAAGATCAAGGGAAAAGGCGTGATTGATTGAGTTCAAAGTTATATATTAAAACTAAACACATACGATAATTGTGAAAAAAAACTATCTCATCAATGACATGCTCATTTGAATTCATTTTTCTTCCTAAAGAGTTGCCTTTATTTGATAATTTCTTTATTTGTTAAGCCACAATTCTTTTACAATATTCATGAGGTTGATCAATTAGGATGATGATTCTTATCATACAAGCTACAACTTGATAATGCTAATTATATAATACATATTAATTGATTTATCCGGTTTTGCATATGTGTATCTTTTTTTTGTAGGAAGAGGTGAAGAAGAAAATGGAGGAGGCTACATCAGCCGATGAACATGATCCTATTTTAACTCAAGTACTTGGTAAGGATCACCCCGGGCGTATTAGAGGTCTTAAAGCAGGAGTTACCAAAAGCAAGATATATGGACATACACATATGCATACTAAATATGTTCAAATGGAGGCTCAGTTGAAAGACATTAATGAGAAGTATGTTGACATGACTGAGAAGTATGTTGACATTTCTGAAAAGTATTCGAGAATTGAAGGTCTAATCGCTTCCAAGTTAGGAGTCAACTTATATAATGACGTCTCCGGTAAAAGTGCCCTTTCAACTTTAAAGATATATAATAGATGTCATATGTCTTTAAACTTATATAAATTTTAGAATCTCATATTATATACTAATATATAATTTTTATACAATATAGACCAACGACCATTGTGGAGAAAATGTAAGTTTAGATGATATATCTCCTAAGGTATGAATTATTATGGCCATTGAATATTCCAATTCGTCATACTAATACTACTTCAATACATGACAAAAGTATAAAATTTTTATTACTTTCTATCATTACTAATTGAGAAAACTATATTTTGTAGTCAGGAAAAGGAAGCAACTATCGTCCCTCAGTACATGACAAATGCAAACTAGTTAATTGGAACGAAAATGGACAAGTCGTGGCAAAAGGATTCATCTTGGCCATATATCCAAAGGCAACTGTGCATGGGCGGTACTTGGAACAGAATGCTATAGGATTGTTGTTGAAGAAGTACTTGATGATTCCGTTGGACTTTATCGGTATGAGCCTGAATTTACAAACCTTGGTGATGCAGTTGGTAGTACAGTTGCTTGGCCGATCAGTTGCATTGTGTTTGAAGATTAGTACGAGAGATATCCTCATTGTTTTGATATGGTAACCACCACTTCTCTAATTTAGTGCATTTCTCTTGTTGTTACGCATATATGAAAGTTATAACAAATTATTTGTCTCTTGTGTCCTTTTCGTTGAATAGATTGAACTTGCTAATTTTTGTGTGTACGTTTTGCATGTTTATAACTAATTTATTTTTTGTGCGTTTCTTGGTCAGGTTTCTGCACCTGATGGAATAGTTACATTACCCAACTGATGCAGTAGGATTTTAGGTTGGAGCTTTGAACCTTTTGTTTTGTGGAACATTACGAATTATGTAGTAGTACTTTGGGTACGTTAGAGTATTGAACTCGTTTTGTAAAACTTGTTCACGTTATATATATGCATTTCTTTGACCTAGATTATGTATATTTGGTGTTAATTTTAGAAACACATTTTGAAGCAGGCAGCACTTTTCTGTATTTTTTTTTAAAAAATCACCTTTGATCCATGGCGTTTGTGAAACGATATGAAAATATGGACTTTCCATGGCGTTTTTCAATCTCCGTGTTAGGGGAGTTTCCATGGCGTTTTTTAATTGCCGTGTTAGGGGACTTTCTGTGGCGTTTTTTAAACGCCGTGGTAGGGACTTTCCATGGCGATTTTTTAAACGCCGTGGTAGGGAATTCCATGGCGTTTTTAAACGCCGTGGTAGTGACTTTCCATGGCGTTTAAAAAACGCAATGGAAAGTCCTAATAATCCACGACGTTCCTTTGGATGGCGTTTAAAAACGCCATTATAGGTCTTCTATGGCGTTTTTCAAACGCCGTAGAAAGACCTATAATTTACTAGTGGATATTATAAGAAAATAAAAATTCATACAATATACCTCGACCATTTCAAAAAAATATAAAGTTATTTAACAAATTATAATTACCAAATTAGCTACATCAAAACAGGCTCGATATATCAATTCACGGTTAAGGATAATATTAAATTCCGGGCATACTAAATAATAAAAGGATGAGAATTTCATACAATAAGGAGAGCGAATCTTCTAAGAGGCGTTTCATCTAAATAAACAACAGTGTTAGTTTCCTCACTTATCCGTCCATGGTTCTTAACTAGATGCACGATCATACACCTTTCATGCACGATCGTGCATGTTTTTATAAAAGAGATGCATGATCGTGAACCTTGTATTTTTGCACAATTACGAGGTGCACGATCGTGCACCATGACAGTGAACCTCTAGTTGTTCATTTGCAATCACTTTGTTGTTCATTCATTTAGATGAACAATCAAGCAATACAAAGTGAACAAGTGATATATATGGACAATACGACACACCCTCTTAGATAATTTTATTTTCTTATTATAAATAAAAATAAAAAGATCCAACTTTTCAAATGATAATAGGATAAGAGGAAAAATTAATTTACAATGAAAAGCCTTTTTTTCTCAACTTACATTTTGGAATGATTGTTCATAGCGAAATAAACAAACTAAATCATATATCAATTGAATTATGGACTTTTATAAATAAAACAAAATTGAAAAATTATTACAATAAATAAATATACAATAATGTATGCACAACACATATGAAATATACATGAGATGCAAGCGTAGTTGTTACTTACTAGATATCTCGAGTTTAAAGTTGTATAGTAACACTAAACACATTTGGACATTGTGAGAAATTATTTCATCTATGTTATGCTCGTTCGAATTTATTTTTCTCCCTAAAAAAAGTTGTCTTTATCTGGTAGTTTCTTCATTTGTTAAGCCACAATGTTCTTTTATGGTTGCAATGTTCAAGAGGTTTTGACCGAGAAGGATGATGATTCGATTCTTATCACACAAACTACATCTTGATAATGACGATTTCAAGATTGAATATCATACAATTTTCTAATTAAACTTGAACATTTCAAGATTCTTTATCTTTAACAAAACAATAATCCATTGACCAAATTAGATGTACCAAAACAGGCTCTATGTATCAGTTCACGATTGAGGACAATTTTCAATTTCGGGCACACTAAATAATTATTTAATAGCGTCGATCGGGTGAGAATTTCACAAACAATAACGAGTAAGAACAATTAAGAGACATTCAATCTAAATAAACAATAATCTTGATTTCAATGCCTATTCGTACATGGTTCTTAGATGCACGATCATACGCCCTTTATAAATGGTTGTGCGCTTTGTTATTATAAATGGGGTTCACGATCGTGCACCATGATAGAAATACAAGATGTGCGATCGTGCACTATAACCACACACCCCTAGTTGGTCATTTACATCACTTTGTTGTTCATTCAACTAGATGGACTATATCAAGCATGTACAACATGGACAGGTTATGAAATATATAACGAACCCTTTTGAACAACTATATGTTTTGTAATGAATAAAGAATAAAAGTATTCAAACTTGTCTCCTTGGTAATCGGGTGAGAGGACATTCTAAACAAGTTTAGAAAACCATAGAATTGTGTAGCGCTTTATTTAAAATGAGTCATATGAACAAACCGCGTTTTCATTGTTGCACCATCATTATACAAGGTGCATTGTTGTGCACCCTTCATAAAAAAACAAAGCACGTGATCGCTCACCTAAAAACCACACGTTGGATATGTAAGAGCCTTGATCTTTTGGAGTCACTTTGGCCTTAGCCGCCCCCGCGGGTTTGTAGAGTTGCCCCTGCGGCTGAGCCATGATCCGCCATTGCGGCCAGGAAACCCGCCCCTGCGGTTTCCGGCGGTTGCAGCCGGCTTTGTTGACCCTTGACTTGTGCTTTACTCTTTTCCCTTCTTATTCTTTCCTTGGCTCGTGATCAAGGGTTCCTTTTTCCTCTTCTTCAGCCTTCCTACGTCCTTCTTGCTTCTCCCTTTTCCCTCCTTGGTCTTGTGATGTTTCTCTTGGAGTTTGGAAGAGTTTTGATGTGAGTTTGATGATGTTGATGATGGATGTTGTTGTTGCTGAGCTTGGAAGCCAGCTGTGTGTGTGTTGATCTTCCTGGCAGCCTGGGACCACAAGTGTGGTAAGTGATCTTGCTTCTCTTCTCTTTTTTCTTCCTTGATTCCACCTTCCTTAGCTTAAGATTAGATGATTGAATATAGATTGATGTTGGTTTATGTATGTATATGTATATGTGTAACTTTGGATGAGAGAAGACGTGATTTGATCACGTGAAGAGTGAAAGAAGAACCGCAGGATCATCTTCTGCACTGTCGCCGCCCCCGCGGTCCAGCAACGCGCCTCTGCGGGTACCCTGTCACCGCACCCGCGGCCAGAAGCCACCGCCCCGCGGCCATTGTCCCAGCGCCAGCGCCTGCACCTTGCCTGCGTTGCCTGCGCTCCTTGTCACCGCGCCCGCGGCTGAGTTCCGCCGCGCCTGCGGGTTGCCTGTTCCGCCCCTGCGTCCCTTGTGTCACGCAGGTGCGTCTTATTCCGGGTCTACCTAGAGTTAGGTAGATCCTTTCCTTTCCTAGTTGAGCGTTAGTAGCATGCTAGGTATGTGTATGAGGATAGAATGAGGATAATCAGGTTATCGTTTGTGCCGGTTATGGCTTTGAGGTTTATGAGTTAGAATATGATCCTTATGGATCCCTTGGGTCTAGGTGTGACCCCTATGATGGATATGAGTTGATATATGTTGTGATGCCTTGTTTAGGCAGTGTTGATCTCTAGAGTTTGAGCCGTTTGAGTTGAGACTTCAGAGATTGAGGTAAGTCCATAGGACTTACTTAGCTGCTATCCATATATTGGATGTGTGCATGAGTGGTGTGTGTTATATTATTGATAGCCCGAGTTATGTTGATTATTACCGACCTATGGTTTAGTGATTACCCATTGTAGGGCCGTGATAGCCTTGCCCACTCATCCCTATGGGAGACTGGGAGGTTCTCTGCGGAACATCCAGATCTGGTACACGGAACGGGCACTGTCTCCATTCCCTCAGGGTACACGGAGGAGTCGTCCCGGTTGACCACTCCAGCTGGCATTACCACCGAGAGGCGAGGGTTATCTTCCTCGTGACACATATGTTCATATTGATTTATATATATATATATATATATATACGCTTGAGTGATTGGACCTTATAAAGATAATGAACCGGGTAAATGTGTGAAAGCATGATGATGTGTTATTATTATTCTTTGTGGTGTGATTGTGCTTATGCTTATCATCTATATATGTGTGTATGGTTAGCTAACGGTTTTATACCGTGTTGTAGATCCTTTACAGGTTAGGAGAGCTGCAGAGTGATCCAGAGGGGTGATCCGATGAGGACTCCGTACACTGGGATTATTATCGTGGTTTATGGGATATTTGATGTACGGATATATGTTTCTTTTGTACTCAGCGGTACTTATGTACTACCTTTTGAGATATACATATATCAGTTTTACGTTTTGTATTTAATCTATCGGTGCCTTGTTGTAAGATTCAGTAAACTTGTTGTCAGGCTAGGGTCAGGATCCATTGTGAGATCCTAGCCCAGTAGCACCTCGAGTCCTACGGATTTGGGGTGTTACAAAGTTGGTATCAGAGCCCAGGTTGACAACAATGGCACTAGTAATCTGCAATAAAGTTTGAATAGATAAATAAACACAACCCGAAAAGGGGTCTGACTTTTCAAAAGGTTTTGGTTTTAAAATGAGTACAAAATATTTTGGGATATCGTTTACGTGAGCCATCGCCTCTCTGAAGATCTTGACAGTATATATATATATATATATATATATATATATATATATATATATATATATATAGATATTTTGTTGTGATTGATTTGATATATACATACGACATATATATAGCCTTCTGAGTTCTATGCCGAGATAGGTCCACCAGTAGGATCACCGAGTAGATCTTAGTACTAGCTTGGTGAGTCTTATGTGCTTATATGCTTATATGCTATGATGTGCTTATTTTCATACTAGCTTTGATGTGATTATGATCTTATTAGATCTTGTTGTGCTAGTATGACTCTTGTTTATAGCTGGAGATGGTTCTTTCCTCCATGCTATTGTGATACGTTTAGGATTCAGCCGGAGATGGTTCTTTCCTCCATGTTATTTTGATGGACATAGTAGTGCTGGAGATGTTCTCCCTTCATGCCTTTCTGTTATGGTTATGATACGGCTAGAGATGTGATTCATCTATGCCTTGTGATATGTTTATGTTTTGGCTAGAGATGGTTTTCCTCTAGGCCCTGGATAGTATAGTTTGCTGTTGGAGTTGATGATTTCCTCCATGATTATGTTTGAAGTTATAGAGAGTTTTACTTCGGCTTTTGAGTCCGAGAGGTTTCAGGACTTTGCAAGTTTCGGGACGAAACTTGTTTTTAGGGGGGTGAGGTGTAAGAGCCTTGATCTTTTGGAGCCACTTTGACCTTAGCCGCCCCCGCGGGTTTGTAGAGCCGCCCCTGCGGCTGAGCCATGATCCGCACCTGCTGCCAGGAAACCCGCCCCTGCGGTTTCCGGCGGCTGCAGCCGGATTTGTTGACCCTTGACTTTTGTTTTACTCTTTTCCCTTCTTATTCTTTCCTTGGCTCGTGATCAAGGGTTCCTTTGTCCTCTACTTCAACCTTCCTACGTCCTTCTTGCTTCTCCCTTCTCCCTCCTTGGTCTTGTGTTGTTTCTCTTGGAGTTTGGAAGAGTTTTGATGTGAGTTTGATGATGTTGATGATGGATATTGTTGTTGCTGAGCTTGGAAGCCAGCTGTGTGTGTGTTGATCTTCCTGGCAGCCTAGGACCACAAGTGTGGTAAGTGATCTTGCTTCTCTTCTCTTTTTTCTTCCTTGATTCCACCTTCCTTAGCTTAGGATTAGATGATTGAATATAGATTGATGTTGGTTTATGTATGTATATGTATATGTGTAACTTTGGATGAGAGAAGACGTGATTTGATCACGTGAAGAGTGAAAGAAGAACCGCAGGATCATCTTCTGCACTGTCGCCGCCCCCGCGGTCCAACAAAGCGCCCCTGCGGGTACCCTGTCGCCACACCCGCGGCCAGAAGCCACCGCCCCGCAGCCATTGTCCCAGCGCCTGCGCCTGTGCCTACGCCTTGCCTGCGTTGCTTGTGCCCCTTGTCACCGCGCCCGCGGCTGAGTTCCGCCGCGCCTGCGGGTTGCCTGTTCCGCCCCTGCGTCCCTTGTGTCACGCAGGTGCGTCTTGTTCCGGGTCTACCTAGAGTTAGGTAGATCCTTTCCTTTCCTAGTTGAGCGTTAGTAGCATGCTAGGTATGTGTATGAGGATAGAATGAGGATGATCAAGTTATCGTTTATGCCGGTTATGGCTTTGAGGTTTATGAGTTAGGATACGATCCTTATGGATCCCTTGGGTCTAGGTGTGACCCCTATGATGGATATGAGTTGATATATGTTGTGATGCCTTGTTTAGGCAGTGTTGATCTCCAGAGTTGGAGCCGTTTGAGTTGAGACTTCAGAGATTGAGGTAAGTCCATAGGACTTACTTAGATGCTATCCATATATTGGATGTGTGCATGAGTGGTGTGTGTTATATTATTGATAGCCCGAGTTATGTTGATTATTACCGACCTATGGTTTAGTGATTGCCCATTGTAGGGCCGTGACAGCCTTGCCCACTCATCCCTATGGGAGACTGGGAGTTCTCTGCGGAACATCCAAATCTGGTACACGGAACGGGCACTGTCTCCATTCCCTCAGGGTACACGGAGGAGTCGTCCCGATTGACCACTCCAGCTGGCATTACCACCGGGAGGCGAGGGTTATCTTCCTCGTGTCACATATGTTCATATTGATTTATATATATACGCTTGAGTGATTGGACCTTATAAAGATAATGAACCGGGTAAACGTGTGAAAGCATGATGATGTGTTATTATTATTCTTTGTGGTGTGATTGTGCTTATGCTTATCATCTATATATATATGTGTATGGTTAGCTAACGGTTTTATACCGTGTTGTAGATCCTTTGCAGGTTAGGAGAGCTGCAGAGTGATCCAGAGGGGTGATCCGTTGAGGGCTCCGTACACTGGGGTTATTATCGTGGTTTATGGGATATTTGATGTACGGATATATGTTTCTTTTGTACTCAGCGGTACTTATGTACTACCTTTTGAGATATACATATATCAGTTTTACGTTTTGTATTTAATCTATCGGTGCCTTGTTGTAAGATTAAGTGAACTTGTTGTTAGGCTAGGGTCAGGATCCATTGTGAGATCCTAGCCCAGTAGCACCTCCAGTCCTACGGATTTGGGGTGTTACAGGATAGGTGAGAAAATTGAGACCGTTGATTTATTTTGATCGACATTTTAGAAATTATCACTCATTACCGTAAGAAAGCTTCTCACCAACTATTAAAACGTATATATAGAGGATGATTATTGATATTCAATTTTCAGAAACAAAGAAAATGAAAACTCTAGTCCATCTAAATTTCTAAATATCCGCACATCATTTAGTACAACGTATGTCTCCTGATACAGGGTTATGCATCGATCACGAATAATAATAATAATAATAATATAATAATAATAATAATAATAATAATAATAATAATAATAATAATAATAATATGCGTTTTGACGGAAGGCGACTAATTAATTGTTTAAATTCGGTTAAATGATTGTTTTAACCACCAACCGTCTTAACCGACAAATAACCGACAATAACCGCCGTCTCCGCTGAACTGTATATAAACAGAATAGGTGTCACGGTTTTGAGTAGAGAATCGATTTTTAGATTGCTGTCTGATTCGATTTAGGCTTTGTTGTATCCTTAACAGTGATTTGCTTCAAACCCAACAACAATATATATGGGAGCAAATATCACTTAAAAGACAGTGATTCACGTCTCAAAGTCATACAATAACAGAAAATACCCTAACAATTTTTAAGTGATAATTTTCATGGAGGCCGGATCGCAAGCAGCGGCATTAACCCTAATGCACCAAGATTTTTTCAAATTGGATCGATTCGACGGAACAAACTTCAACCGATGGAAGGATCAAATGATGTTCCTGTTGACCGCTTTGAAGATCTCATACATTCTGGATGACAACTTGCCTACAATACCAGAATCAACAAAGGAAGAAAGTCAAGAAGTGAAGGACCAACGCAAGAAACGTGAAGAAGATGAGGTTTTGTGTCGAGGACACATTCTAAACCGCCTTTCTGATCGTTTGTACAATTTGTTCACCGGAACCAAGTCGCCAAAGGAAATCTAGACTACATTGGAGACAAGATACACCAACAAAAAACAAGGGACAGATAAGTTTCTAATGATGAAATATTTTGAATTCTGGATTGTTGACGATAAGTCTGTTATGGATCAAGTCAATGATTTACAAAGTCTGGTTAATCGACTCAAAGAGTGGAAAATTGACATTTCTGATTCACTGCAAGTAGGGGCGATTATTGCTAAATTGCCAAAAACTTGGAATGATTATAGGAAGAAACTAATGCATACAACTGAGGAGTTATCTTTGGAGAAACTACAGAAACACTTGCGTATTGAAGAGGAAACTCGGTACAAATACAAAAAGCAAGTGGATTCGCAGGATGAAAAGGTAAATGTTGTTGGGGAAACTTCCTATAAAAACAACAAAAAGAGGAAGAATTATTCTGATGGAAATCAGAATAATAATAACAACAATTACAACGATAATAAGAAATCCAAGAAGGATGATAACAAACTAAAGTGTCATTTTTGTAAGAAACCTGAGCATTTCAAAAGAGATTGCAGGGGATACAAGAAGAAACAACATGAAATTGCAGGCAATAGTGCCAACAATGTAGAGAAAGATTTAAATGAAATTGTTGCTATGGTTTCTCAATTGCACATTGGTATGGTGACTGAATTGAACATGGCAGCAGTCGAGGAATCCAAAGACTGGTGGTATGATTAAGGAGTCACTGTTCATGTCTGCAATGATAGATCTCAATACAAGACCTATGAAGTATCCGATACTAATTAAGGTGTTCTGATGGGAAATGACAATGTTGCTAAGATGCTCGGAAAAGGACGCATAGAGATGCAATTCACATCCGGGAAGAAGTTGACATTGACTAATGTCTTGCATGTACCAGCTATTAGGAAGAATTTAGTATATGTTACTCAATTATGTAAGAATGGTATTAAGACCGTGCTAGAGTCTGACAAACTTATATTTACTAAGGCCGGTATGTTTGTAGGAAAAGGATATGCATGTGATGGCATGTTTAAACTAAGTATTAATAATACTAATAATTCTGTTTATATCGTTGATTCCTCTCCTTATTTATGGCATATGAGACTTGCGCATGTTAACTTTAGATCTCTGAAATTTATGTCAAAACATGGTTTAATTAAATGTGACAATCATATATCTGACAGAAACTGTGAAATTTGTGTACAAGCGAAAATGACAAAGAAACCTTTTCCTTCTGTTGAAAAGACGAATGAAGTCTTGGGACTTGTTCATTCCGACATTTGTGAATTAAATGGAGTTTTAACAAGAGGAGGAAATAGGTATTTCATAACTTTTACAGATGATAAGTCAAGATATACTTATGTTTATTTAATGAAAATCAAAGATGAAGCATTTTCTAATTCAAAATTTATAAGGTTGCTGTTGAAAATCATAAAGACAAGAAAATAAAATTCCTAAGATCTGACAGAGGAGGAGAATACTTCTCTAATGATTTTTCTGATTTTTGTGAAATGAATGGAATAGTTCATCAAAGAACAACCCCATATACACCACAACAGAATGGGTTGGCTGAAAGAAAGAATAGAACATTAACTAACATGGTAAATTCCATGATGTTAAATTCTAAATTACCCTTAAACTTGTGGGGAGAAGCGCTCTTACCTGCGTGCCACTTGCACAATAGAATACCATCAAGGAAGACAAAAGAGACTCCATATGAAATTTGGAATGGAAGACAACCAAACTTGGCTTACTTAAGAGTTTGGGGTTGCATTGCATACTATAGAATCCCGGATCCAAAAAGGACTAAATTGGGTCCAAAGGCACTAAGAAGTGTCTTTGTAGGCTATGCAGAAAATTCTAAAGCCTATAGATTATTGGATACGAAATCCAATGTAATAGTGGAATCGCGCGATGTACAATTTTTTGAAAATAAATTTGTAGGGGATTTTATAGTTGACATAGAACCTACTGAAGTTCCAAATTCTATGGAATCTGATCCTTCAACTTCTTCTTCTACGGCTCAAAAGAGACATGCCGAAGAGCCATTAGAACCAAGAAGAAGTCAAAGGGTTAGAAGAGAGAAATCTTTAGGACCCGATTTTGTGTCACCAAATGACATAATATATTTAGTTGAAGGGACTAGAGAAGAAGTATTGATAAAAATACCAATGATTTTTCAAGTAGATGGAGATCCAAGGACATTTCAAGAAGCCATGTCTTCAAGAGATGTTGCATTTGGGAAATAGGCAATACAAGATGAAATGGACTCAATATTATCTAATAATAGTTGGGTTCTTGTAGATTTGCCTAAAGGATCTAAACCAATTGCTTGTAAATGGGTATTTAGAAGAAAATACAACACTGATGGAACAATTCAAACCTTTAAAGCCAGACTAGTGGCTAAAGGATTTAGACAAAAGGAAGGCATAGACTATTTTGACACGTATGCTCCAGTAGCAAGAATAACGTCTATAAGGGTGCTTTTGGCATTAGCTTCGCTATACAAACTAGAAGTGCATCAGATGGATGTTAAAACTGCGTTTTTAAATGGGGAATTAGACGAAGAAGTCTACATGGAGCAACCTGAGGGATTTGTCACATCTGGAAAAGAAAGAAAAGTGTGTAAATTGGTTAAGTCATTATATGGGCTAAAACAGGCCCCTAAACAATGGCACGAGAAGTTTGATTATGTTATTCTATCATATGGTTTTACACATAATGGTGCGGGTAGATGTATTTACACAAAATTTATTGACAAATATAGTGTAATTATATGTCTTTATGTGGATGATATGTTAATTATTAGCACTAATATGATAGGAGTAAATGAGACCAAAGAATATTTGAAATCTCAATTTCAAATGAAAGATTTGGGTCAGGTTGATGCTATTCTAGGTATTAAAATACTTAGAAATAGTGGGGATCTTGTGTTAACCCAATCTCATTACATACAAAAGATGCTTGACAAGTTTAAGCACCTTGGAATTAAAGAATCAAATATACCATATGATGTTTCTTGTAAGATAACAAAGAACACGGGAAGATCAAACTCACATAGTGATTAAGCTAGTGTAATCGGAAGTCTGATGTATGCCATGCATTGTACCAGACCGGATATAGCATTTGTTGTTTGCAAATTGTCTAGATACACTAGTAATCTAGGAGTTGAGCATTGGAAAGCAATAGCTAGAGTACTTGGATATCTTAAAAAGGACTATACATTTTAAGTTATGCTATACAAGTTTTCCTAGTGTATTGGAAGGATTTACCGACGCTAGTTGAATCACTAGTGTTGATGAAAACAAGTCTATTCTGGGTGGGTATTTACCTTAGCCGGAGGAGCCGTATCATGGGCCTCTAAGAAGCAGACTTGTATAACTCACTCTACTATGGAGTCTGAGTTTGTTGCTCTCGCTGCTGCAGGGAAAGAAGCAGAATGGCTGAGGAATTTTCTTTTAGATATTAAGTTTGAGACATGCTTATGTCATGCAGTTGATGACTCAAGGTGTTATCACCATTGTTTATGTCAAGTCATGTAATAATTTAGCGGATCCATTTACAAAGGCACTCTCGAGAGACTTGGTGAAGACAACCACAACTGCAATGGGCTTGAAGCTACAAGAAATCACCGACGATGGGAACCCAACTTCTTCCTAGTTTCCACTAGTCTTGAAGTTTAATGGGTAATAACAAATTGTTGATAAGTGATTAGTTTACAGTATTAAGGGTTATTAGGTACTACAATTTTAGGTTGAGTATTATTATACTCTTAATGAAATTCGTGTGCTTTAGTTAAAGTCGTTCATAGAATTTTACCTATGTAAGCAATTAAGAGTGGAGTTACTCTTAGCAAAAATGAATCATATTTTTGTAAATTGTTTATGAATTTAAGGGTGACTCATGGCATAAATATTATACGCAAAATTGTGAAGTTCGACGTGTAATGTGTATACTTTATCCGGTGTTCTCTACAAAATCATGGTTTAAGGTCTTTATCCACCATAGATTTGATGACACTTTGATCGAGTGTACTAAGTAAAAGTTTAAGTTGAAAAACACTTTTATTATGCATTACATTATCTGTTTGATGTCTAAAATAAGACTAAGTGGGGAATTGTTGGTATAGTCTTATTTAAAGACTCTCTTTAAATTAATTAATTAATTAATTAATTGTTTAAATTCGGTTAAATGATTGTTTTAACCACCAACCGTGTTAACCGACAATAACCGCCGTCTCCGCTGAACTGTATATAAACAGAATAGGTGTCACGGTTTTGAGTAGAGAATAGATTTTTAGATTGCTGTGCATTTAGGCTTTGTTGTATCCTTAACAGTGATTTGCTAGAAACCCAACAACAATATATATGAGAGCAAATATCACTTAAAAGACGGTGATTCACGCCTCAAAGTCATACAATAACAGAAAATACCCTAACACGTATGTCTCCTGATACAGGGTTATGCATCGATCACGAATAATAATAATAATAATAATAATAATAATAATAATAATAATAATAATAATAATAATAATGATGATAATGTGCGTTTTGACGGAAGGCGACTAATTGTTAATCAATTATTAACTAACACAACATATTCATTGCATATATATAGTGACAATGATTGTTACGCCAACATCATTATCACCGAAGACAACTAAATTATTAATAAATACATTTCGTGGTAGAAGTAGATCGAGCATCATTAATTTGTTAACCATTCTGTTACATTTGTATTATATTATGGATTTGGTATTCATGTCTTGGTAAGACGAACATAAAACTATCATTTTGATAGCTTTCTTCTCTAATATCAAGATCACACTTAAAGGTTGTTAATGAGTTCAACTGTATTTTAAGGTGACAACTCAGTGATCAAGTTCATAGATCGACTGTAATTCCAAACATTTCTCCACATTTATATTAGGTTTTAGTTTCATATGTCTTGTCTTTTTTCAATAATAGAAAAAACAATCTTACGGATAAGATTATTCATCTGTCCAAGAACCGGATCTAAAATTTCCTTCTAAACCGAACGTGGACCGAACCACACTTGATGACTCAATTTCAGTTCAAATTGATGGTTCACTTTCAGTTCAAATTCAATCTAACTTTTCAGTTTACAAACTTTACCTTATTTACGATTGTGTATTTGTGTACGTACTAGGGTTTGTATCAATAGATGACAATTTTTTTAAAAGAAATTCCAAATCAAAGTTATTAGACTCTGTTAAGTGTTATGATGATCGAGTTGGCATATTCTGAAGCTATTTAATCAACAAAGATGCTCCAATACAGATTGTTCGAATGTGAATCTTTTTGTTAGAACCATTCAAATACAGTTTTAAGACAAAAAAAACACATATGCTTTTCGAATTAAATGCCCTAAATTAAACAATAATGATATTAGTGTTTAATCAGTTTATCCATGCCCATATCTCCACTACATTACACTTGTTTTCTTTTCACTAATATTTTGCTGTTAATTCCTTCATAATTTTGTCATTTACAGTTTGCCCTACCCAGAAAACTATTCAGACTTGACTGAATTGTTGGCTGAACCGGGTTTCCTGGTTTTGTTTGAATCTAATAATTTTGGTCTAACTTGTTTGTAGTCCAGTAGTCTAAACTGGCTTTAAATTGTATAGCAAAAACTATTCAGCCCACAGAAAACATTGATTAACTGTATATATAATTCTTTATATATAGTCATGTGTTACATACTTACATATTCCGTATTACAAAAGAATGTTATAAGCTAGATATGATACCTATTTTGTATATATCAGTCAAAGTGTGCCCTAGTATTGATCATCATTCCATCTCCCATTTTAAACCAAAGATTATTTTAATCCTCTCTCTGATCATGCAATTAAGTTGCTAAGGTAAGGATTGATAAGAAGCCTGATTTGGCCTTGGTCATCCCTTCACTTGAATAAACAAGTCAAGCATGACACATTTTAAACTCGATTTAAAACTATGTTCGAGTGTGATAAGTTGAACATGATCATATCAAAAATTAGTTTCATTCAACTCAAATAACATCCCTAAAGACTACTAGATAACTCAATCTTCAATAAAATTGCTATACAAGTCAGATCTCTCAAGCTAAGCTCGAAAGAGTCCAGTTTGTGTTTGTTCACTTGAATAAACAAGTCAAGTATGATACGATTATCACTCACTTCGAAACCAGGCCCCGTCTCGAGCTTGACTCGATTCTAAACCAATTGAACATGAACATATCAAAACTTGACTCATTCGAATCGATAAAAAAACTCTAAGAATAACTAAATACATCGATCTTTGATAAAGTTAATTGTTATCCTTATATGTTAAGCTACTCGAACTTGACTTGAGTTTGTTCAGTCAACTAAAAGGTGAGTATGATCATAACTAAATATGGCTTAGCTCGTTCAACTCAAATAATTGGCTGGTAGATAACAAAGATGAAGAGAGAAATATAATATGATATGACAAGTAAATTAAGGAGCTGTAGTGAAGAACATTAATGGAACTTGTGCCTTTTGTGGCCCGGGAAGCCACAATAAGGTTGTTATATGAGTAATGCTCGAGTTAAGTTCGGAAGAAGGAAAAACATAAGTGTGTGGTCGTTTACATGCACAAACAAGTTAAGTATGACACATTTTGAACTTCCATTTAAAATAAGGTTCGAGTTTGACTTGATTCTAAATAATTTGAACATGAACACATTAAAACTTTAATTTCCTGGGTTTCAAACAACATCTTTAAATATAACTAGATACATCAATTTTCAATGAGATTGTTATATGTAAGGATTGAGTTCAGTTACTCAACTAAATAAGCCGAGTATAAACAATTCTAAAACTCAATTTAAGTTAAAAGCTTTACTCGTTTGACTCAAATTACCCTAATTTTGAAGACACGTGGATAAGAAAGTTGAAGAGATCATATGATATGAGAAGTAAACTAAGGAGATGTAGTGCAAAACATTAATGGAACTTGTGTGTTTTAGTGGCCTAGGAAGCCACAAATTTAAACACACGTACAACAAGAATCCCCTCAAAACTTGTCTAACCCCCTGCTTTATAACTTGTCTTTATAGTTTGTGCTGAAACAACAGCTTTTTATTTCAATCTCTGAAACCAATGCAAGAAAGAGCAATAACCCATGTAATATCAATGTAAGTACGTGCAACATTTCTTTTCAATACTCAGATAATGATACACAAACCACACTTGATGACTCAATTTGGATATATAGTTCATAAATCCTTGGTGGGAGTACAACAAAATGTCTTGTCTCTAACAAATTAATACTCACACACCCATTATTTTGTCACAAATCTAATTAGACTATAGTTTAATTCCATAACATGACAGTGAGAAGAAGAAGAAGAAGAAGGCAAACTACACTAACAAAGATAAAAATAAACACAGTCAAGAGAGATGGATCTAATCAAAAACCCAAAATTAAAGAACACAAGACAATTAATTAAGTTAAAATCACATATCATTAACCAAACAAGCATTCATAATTCTCTTTAGATCATCACCTCTTGCATGTTCATCTTCTTCTGCACAAGATTATCAGATCTTCATCCAAAAGGAGCTGATCTCGCTGCCCAATTCGCACCGCCGTCAACATGTCCCATATTCTGCATATTCATAGGCAAATTAAACAACGGAAGACCCGGATTTGTATCCGTATAATTCGGACCACTAGTCGCTGGCGTTTGCATCTGCAAACCCGGTGCCGGTGTCTCCTCCTCCTCAAGCGGCAGTCTTTCATAAGCTACATTAGTAAACGACGATGCAATCACAATCACTGGCCCAGCCGCCACAAGCTCTCCTACCACAGTCCCTCCGACCACCTGCCCTTGCCCACCGGCGAGGAAAACCGACAAGCTGGTAGCCCCAGGAGGTGCCGGAGGAGGAAGAAACGAGCCGGAAAGAGATAAGATTTCAAATCTACCATGGAGAGTAACAACGGAACCTCCTCCGGCGGCCGCTGGTTGTCGGAGATTTACGTTGGTTACGGCTCCGGTACCAGATAAAATACAGATCCCGCGTTGTCGGCGGCGAGCATAGGTTGCTACACAGTCAAAGACATCACATCCGTTACCGACTTCTAAGATGTGTGCTCGGAGTGTATTAGCGCTTTCACGGGTGATAATCACCGGTGGTTTTGGCTTGTTTTTGGATCCCGGCGGCCTCCCCCGTGGCCGACGAGCTACAATATCGGAACCTGTGACATGGCCGCCGTTAGTGTTGACGTCGTCTTCTTCTTCATCATGGTGGAGTTGAAGTTGTTGCTGGTGGTGGTTGTTGTTGTTGCTGTTGTGGTGATTGACGTAACCTAAATCCAAACCCGCCATATTTGATATTACTGCAACATTCACATCAAAAGGGGAAATTGAAAATTGAATTTTTTAAGGAAAAATTGGGAAAATTTTATTATATGGAACAGAAAATGAGTTTTGTGTTTATAATTTTAAAAGATTTTTGAGGAGGTTATGATTATTTTAAGGATGGGAAAAGGAGATGGAACTGTGGAGCTTAGAGTAGAGAGAAAGGGAAGTTTTGAGGAAGAAGAAGGTTTTAATTTGAGAAGGTGGGGAAGACAAAGAAACCTGAAGAACCAGTATAAACAAATTATAAAGTCTTCTTCTTTCTCTCTCATACAACCTTTTTCTATATTATTTTATATGCAATTAGATATTATATTATTCATTTCATCCATTATCTTATACACATCAAATTTTCTAATATATATTAAGAATCTAAATCTAATAACGATGTTCAACCTAACAACTTATCAATTTTATAAAGTATTAAATTTAACAAATAATTAATAAAATTGCATATTCCTACTAATCTTGCACTCTTTCTCGTTTTTTCGTCTGAGTTCAAGTCCAGCTAAATATTGATAAAGTATGAAATTTAAGTATTAATCGAAAAATAATAACTATGAGTTAGTAACATAAATTATAATTAAAATAATATTTATAGAATGATAAGTTAAAATATTAACAATATATAAAATGCTGCTAAAAGTATAAATCGCTAAGTAACTGTTTATACTAATTATCAGTATATATTTTCTAAGAATATAGTGCGATATTTGAGCGGTAGTGTACGTAGTACGTACTTAAAAACTGAGATCCATACACAGAAATTCTCTCCACCAATATATATATATAGGTCAAGATTAAAAAAAAGTAACAATTTACCTCTTGATTGTTATAATCTTAATCGTTCAACGTTGACCAATTAAATAAGTAAAATATTTATATATATATATATATATTAACATTTAATTTAAGTTTTAAATAATTTATGGTTAATAAACATATATATATATATATATATATATATATATATATATATATATATTTTATAGTAAGACTTCTTGTTCCAAAACTCAAACTATATATATAACTACATATATGCCATTCTTATAATCAGGGGAAGTTAATCGTTAGCCGACTTTTTTCCATATTAGGGGGAAAAAAAAGTTATTTGACGCTCTATATAATAAATAAGCTGGTATGCTTTTTAATCGGAAAAATAGTGATAACACAGAAAGAAAAGAAAAAAAGATAAATTACGGAGTATTAAGATATGCAAATATTCCGACCAATGAAAAAAAAAAAATGCAATCTTTTATGAGGTTTACAACTAATCTTGAGATAAAAGAAAGTCATTAAAAATACTTTTTTAGTCATTTATTTATTCTTTTCTCTTTTGCTTTGTCTTGGCACCAAATTATGATCATTGACTGATAAAGGGAATCATAGATCAATGTTTGATAGGTGCTAATTTTGGATTAGCGATTACGAAGTGTGTATGAATATGTATTAATTTAAGTTTAATAAATATATGTAAATTCTAATTTAAAAAACTGTTGGTAATTATACATTATTAAAATGTTTTTAGGAGTGTTAAATTATTGATGATAAAAATGGAGGTTCCAACTAAACCTAATTATAGAAAGCATAAGTAGTAATAATTAAGGGGAGAGGCTAACCATGATTAAGGGAAGAGATCGAGGTTGACCAACTCCAGTTTTTGGCCAAAACGTGAAGGGAGAATAAATTGAATTATTTGATAAAGAAAAAGACAAAAGAGAATTTTTAAAAAAAGATAAATGAAATACAGCAACGGGAAATGGGCAAGTGGAAGATGGTGCTGCGGCGGATGGGGCCTTTGTCTCTTTTCTTTGTAAATTGTTTGCCGGTACGTCTAACCTAACCACATCTACTATGTCAAGCTTCATTTCGTGTCGTCGCAAATAAGTGTTAGTCCGAGTTCAACACATAATTCCAATATAATTTCATATAAAATTAATTAATTGACGCTTATGTTAATAACGCGTTCTCAAAACATGTGTATCGTGTTGTAAATGTAAATCGGTATATGTGAAATTAATAAGTATAAACATAAAATTTTGAGTCTTTTTTATATAACGTATTTTATATAATTTATTCCATTTATATCGCTGTATTTCATATAAATTTATTTATAAGACTATTTTATTATTATCGACTTTTTTAATAAATAAAAAAATTTAACCAATCTATAGATATATTAAAATTATTACTATTATTTTAATTTATAAACTGAATATTAAAATCTTTATAAATATTATAATCTCATAATAAAAAATGTTACTCCGAACATCTTAATGGAAGTATGTTCATTAATTTTTTAATATTTTATTATAAAAATATTTAACATCTCTGAAAACCCCCCATCAATAAATGCGCCCTTATTAAAATACCCTAACATTTGTAATGCATTTATTCAAGTGTACTCGGGAAAAAGGATTTAAAATAATTAATTGTGGTGATAAAATAATGTATTATGGATTACATAGATCACGTTATATAGAAAAACATTAGTACAAATATATATTACAAATAACACATTTTTTTTTATATATGTCGTTACGAGAAATTAAACTCAAATGTTGTGACTTTGAATTATTTATGTTTGGATATCCTCCGAAGGTCAATTTGAAAACATTGAGTGCTGATTAAGTGCATCTTTTTTTTCATTTTGCAATTTTCTTCTTCTCAACAGTTTGTGCATCACCTTTGTTCTCAAGTTGCATGTCATTCATAATGTGACCTTCTTAAGTACGTTTTAACCAAAATTTACAATTTTAAAAACACTTAAAGTCATTGTTTGGTTAGAAAGATAAATTGAAAATAAAATAAAATAAAAAATTAATTCGGTAAAATTTTAGGCAATACAGAAGTCTCTTGATAATATATATTAAATTTTACAAATTAAAAACTACTTTCTTAGGCCATTCTTTGGATACGTTCGATAGATAGATCCATGTAGAACTTGATAAATTTGATTTAGTGGATTGTTTTTATTCAAAAATAAAGATAAAAATTTGAAATATGGTATACTTTAGGGGACAATAGCTATATACACACATGAAATCTTATTTGTTTGGTTCAATATTTACAAAACTTGAAAACTAGTCGTACAAACACAAAATTCTAAAAATTCGGTCCACATCTTCTTCTTTTTTTTTTGATAATAAACTTTCTTTAAAAGGAAAATCGAATTAAGTTGTGTCATTGTTTATCGTGTAGTTTATCGTATTGAATTATAGTTTTTGTAAAGAACAGTTTGGATGCAATGATGAGATTTGGAAGGGCAGTAAGTTGATCAACAATCTTATTAAATTCTTCAAAACGTGAACAATGATGTCTTACATAAGTAAGTTTTTATGTTTAAAATGGGTCATATTAAACTTAAACTTAGTATATGAGGCCGATGAACTAATATTTATATGGTCAATTTGTTTTAAGATAGTTACTCACCGGATTATATGTTGGGTTTGTGCCTGCGTGCAAGTGCGCTCGTATGTAGCAATCACTGCTTTATTGCCCGTCTGTATCGAATTTTAACATGGTATCATAGTGTTTGTTCTCTATCCGACCCGCGATCATAACATTTGGACAAGTGGTAGAATAAGTTCTCACCGGATTTATGGGTTAGGCTTGAGGCTATGCACACGACCCCCCCTTCTACGGTCCATGTGTATTTGGACTTTAACAAGGGATTTCAAACACCATTAATTAATCGAGTTAGATGTTAGAAAAAGTTATCAATCAATTTCAGAATATCATGTACTAGTGTCAATGATCTAGTTATCCATCATCTATATATAAGTGCACATAGAATGAATATCCTTATGACTAAACAAGGACTAACCTAAAATTGAGAGACGGATCAACTTTCACTTAAAACTAGAGCACTGACCTTATAAGGATAGAAAGAATTCCCATGTGTCGGCCCGAGCATCCTTCACCTTCGACTTGAAAGAAGGCAACACCTTTAGGTTTTTGGTTATGGTTTTGGGTTTGTATCACCGTCTTAAATTCTTCTTATTCCGAAATTTTCAATTACATCGAGCCTTCTTTTTTTCCTCGAACTAGCTTAAACAATGTTTCACGAAAGAAGGTCACACTTGAGAGATAGAACTAGCTGAAAAATAGTTTTAATCTCAACAGATTGAGATTTTCGTGTTAGACCTTTTTGTTTTTCTTTTATCATAATGTTTCTTTTAATGACCAACTTTCTTACAACGCCGACAAGATTGGACAAACTTTGATTTATGTTGCTTGACATAAGTTTATGAGTCATTTCTTTTCTTAAATCTGATAACTTTAAAGGTGGACAATTTGTGTGTTGAATATTTTTCTTACCAAATAGTTATGGATTGCTTGTAATGTTTTCAAGAACTATTTTCGAAGACGAATTATTCAAGATACAAGATTTCCTAGACACGATTTTCTCCTTGCTATCAAAAATGGCCGAGTTACTCTTCCATTTATGTCGAGTTTTGGATTTAACGGAGTTACCTTTAAAGGTTCTAGATTTAGATTTTCTTTGAAAGGACTATATTTGATTAGTGAGATGTTTATTTTTATCATCCAAGCTTTACAGATTTCTTTCAAGATAGATGATTTTGAAATGATTCTTGTTTTGAAGGATTATTTCATTTATCTCCAAATATCATGCAAAATCTCTTTCTCACTTTCACGGTGGAAGATTCTTTTGTTAAAACATCAAGCATTTGTCGATATCTTTACCGATGTTGTTATATTAGATGCTTCTAGTTAACTCAACACGTAGATTATGAATTTCATTAGAAGAGTCAGGGCGAGCTAACCTCATTTTTTAAGTCAAGTTTTGACATTAAACAACAAATTTTTTTTTGCCCCTCTTTGTCTTTCTCTAAATTACTGAGATGCCATGAAGTCGAGGCTATCATTATTTTCTTAGCTTTGTGACTTTCACTTGATTTTTCTTTGGACATTTTGAGACAATTTGGAGCAATGTCTCCTTTTTCTTGATAGTTGAAGCAAATAAGTTCCCTTTTGTATTTTTAGAATTGCTTGATGACTTTTGTTATGAGTATAGTTTCCTCATCAATTTCATTTACATCTCCTCTATGTCTTCATGAGTAGTTTTGAGAGAAAGTTGTTTCCTGAGGTAGGGGTGAGGTAAGTTGTGAGGTCAATTATCATAGTCCTCTACATAGAACCCATATTTGACATGAATTTTTCAATGACTTATTCTAGATCTACACCATTGGTGCCCTTGTTTGATTGAAAAGAGGCAGCGAGTTGGGATCATTTGAAGTTGACAGTTTCAATGAGTTTGGATACATGTCTCCAATTTTCAATTTTGACACCAAGAAAACTGAGTTCACGTACTAAAGAAATAAAATGTTTGTAGTAATCCTCCAGTTCCTCATCTTCCTTCATTTGAAGCTATTCATACTCTGTTTTCACAATCATAATTATGTTACGTTAAACGTTCGTGTTTCCTTGAACTATCTTTTTTGAATTTTTTCTATTAATACTCTCTATGTTTGGACTTTTTCTCATAGTATATACTAAGTTTTAAATTTACTTTTGATACACTCATAGTTTAATTTGTTTTTCCTATATACCCATTTCTAATATTTTAAAAATTCATTATTAAATAAATAAATAAATAAATAAATAATAAAAAATTAATTATAACCTCGTTAAATTTTAAAATAACAAATTTATAATAGAAATATTCTTTTATATTTTTTTTAAATAAAAATATATATAAAGTAAATTTATAGCTTTTTTGAATTAAAATTAAAAACTATTTTCGATTTTAATAACATAAAGAAAATTAAATTAAAATATTTTTAAAAAAAAATATTTTAGAGTCTAGAAATAAGAAAAATATAGTAAATTTTTATTTAATTTGGAATTTAATTTTCTAATTTTTAATTTAATTCGAAATTTTCTTTAAAAAAATCAATGTTTCGAGGTTCTTAAATATATTAAAATATTTATTTCTGAATTTTTTTGAAATTAATTTTCTATATTTTATTTTGATTTGAAAAAATAATTAAAATTATTATTTTAACTCAAAAAAAATATTTAAATTTACTTTTTAAAGACTTTTTTAACTAAAAATATTTTTTTAAAATACTTCTATTATCAATTTATTACTTTAAAATTTAAGAAAATTTTGAAAACTAGGCACTTTATTATAGAGGGTACAAAGTATGCATTTTTTTTGATGCGAGACAAAGTAGGCACGTTTGTAAACGAGGGATGTGTCTATTTAAATAATTTTAGGAAAAGGAAAAAAGAATTAAGAAAATAATTAGTACAATTAAATGAAATTTTTAATAATCCTATGAAGAAGAAAACAGGAAAAAAAAAATTAATTAGTTTAGTTAAATGATATTTTTAATAATGTTAGGAAGAAAGAAAAACACATTTCATTTTGTTACCCCAATATCTTAATATCCAAGTGTGTTACCTAATATGTAAATACACAACCGTAATATCCAATATGTTAACACCCAAAGTAGTACCCAATATTTTTAATACCAATGTAATATCCAAGTCTGATACAAAATATTTTAATCTCCAACGTAATACCCAATATACTAATATTCAACGTAGGTTAATACCAACGTATCTTAATACCAAGTGTGGTACCCAATACTTTAATATCTAACTTCGATTACCCAACTTACAAAGATTGTTCCTTTCAAAATTACTAAATTAACCAAGTTTAGTTACCCAACTTCAATTACCAGATTTCACTTACCCGATGTTAGTTACCGGATTTTACTTACCCGATTTTAGTTGCCCATGTTTAGTTACCTGATTTACTTACCCGATTTCAAATACCCAAAACAAATATCAATTTTAGCTACCCGATTTATCATAACCAAACATTACTCATGTATCCAACTTCATGTAAGCAACTTTACTCACGTACCCAACTTCATGTACCTAACTTCGATCACCCAACTTCGGTTATCCAATTTGATTAACTAGTTTCAACTACCCAATTCAAATTACCTAAATTTCAATTACCCAATTAATGTTACACGATTCCAATCACTCGATTTCAGTACCAAATTTCACTTACCTAGTTTTTAGTTACACAATGGTACTTACCCAATTTTACTTACTCAATTTTGTTACCAACTTTTACTTACTCAATGTAATTTATCCGATTTTACATACCCGATTTTAGTTACTCAATTTTACATACCTAATGTTACTTACCCAATTTTACTAACTCGATTTTACTAACCCAATTTCACTTACTTGAATGGATCCATAAGGTCAAAAGTAGGAAGAATTCTCATCCATCAGATCAAAACAATGAACGGAAGTGATGACACACGCATTTAACTAGGAATATTTTAAATGAAAATGAGTAAGTTAACAACATTAACTTTTCTTCACCCAAATTCCTCCGGCTGAATTACTTACCCAATTTTTTTTGTCCTAACAGTTCATATGTAATTTGTTTTTATTGTATATGTAGTTTGTTAAAGTAGTTCATATTGTTTGTTCTAATAGGTCATGTTTTTGTTCAATTTAGTTCAAATTGTTTGGACGAACAACTCATGTGTAATATTTGCTCGCTGTATATGCAATTTGTTAAAGTATTTATGTAATTTGTTAAATTGTATATGCAATTTGTTAAAGTATTTATGTAATTTGTTCAACTATATATGCAATTTGTTAAAGTATTTATGTAATTTTTAAAGTATTAAATATTAAAACTGGTTGAACTAAATGTCAATTTACATAAATATTTGAACTAAATGTCAAAAAAGTTTGAACGAATCATGTTTAACATTTGAACCATTATTGAAAAATTATGTTCAGAACCTGATTTGTTCAAGTAACTTTTTTCCTTGTAAAAGTTAACAAATCATTGCTAGTCCAAACGGAGATTATAGAATGAAGAAATCGAAGGAAGAAGAAGAAATGAGCGTGAATGCACGACGTTGACGTCCATTGAATGAAAGATATCGAATAAGATAATATAGAACGAAGAAATCGAAGGAGGAAGGGGGAAGAAGAAGAAAGGAGGGTGAATGAAGAAATCGAATCAAATAAATTAGAATTGAAGAAATGAAATCAGAGAATATGAAACGAATAAATCAAAGGAGAAAGGAGGAAGAAGACAAGAGCGTGAGACGATGTTAACGGTTGTTAACCTAAGCATCCATTGTCCTTAAGGAGGGGATAAAATCACCGTTGTTCACGATTGTTAACCTAAGCTTTCATTGTCCTTAAGGAGGGGATAAAATCACGGTTGTTCACGATTGTGATCCAAGGGTTGAGAGTCCTTCCCACTTTTGACCTTAAGACCCTTTCTATATTATCCAAATCACACACACGCGCGCACACACACACACACATAGAGAGAGAGAGAGAGATATGATCATGTAGGAACCTCTCTTAGAGTAGGGAGTAGGGACCTGTAATAACCATTGGATTAATATAATGAACATCCAAGATTTGTCATTGTCTATGGTAATAAATAATCAGAATATTATATTACCCCTATAGACAATTGGATTGTATATTAATAAATATTTGTGGTCATCTACTTTAGCCCAACGCCCATGTTATACACTTAGCATGTTTCTCTTCTGACCACTCACCTGTGCTCTTGGAGCTTGATCCAAAATCAAAAAGAAAGAAGACTCTATAGGTTTGAGGCAATTTGAATGGATATCGTGGTTTCAATCCTATGGTTGAAGTATGATCGAGTATCCATCCATCTCGAGGTAAGTGAGTCTCTTGATAATATTAAGGCTATTTTTACTTTATTGGAATTGTGTGGTTTTTGGTAGTATTTATCGCATGAAACAGGTGATTCTTTACAAACTCATAGCAATGCAAAGTAACCCTAGGCTCCCAAATTCCAGCTATTTAAAAGAGATTTTTGGATCAAGAAAAGATTAGTTAGTTCTAGAAATCTCGTGAACAATGGCACGAGCTTGAGGATTGAAACACCTCTTATTTCCATAATTCCACTATTATCAAGAGAAGACATAACCGCGTTGTTGGTTTATTGATGAGTGGTGTTGATTTGGGCTCATTTGCAACATCATTAAGGTATGGAAGAAATCTGGAAGATAGTTAGGAGAATGGGTCCATATAAAGCATTAGAGGTGGATGGGTTTCAACCCGTTTTCTTCTAAAAGTGTTGGAACGTTTTTGGCAAATCCGTCAAAGTTTATGTATTGAGTTTATGTATTGAGGTCCTTTGAGACTCGGACTTTGAAAGGAGGTAGTAATAACACTCTCATATCCCTTATTGATAAGGTGGGAAAGCCTAAACCTATCAGTTAGTTTCGACCGATCTCCCTCGACAATGTTAGATATAAGATCATCTCATATCAAAAGTCATGGTACAACGCATACAAAGTACCATAAATTCGCAGATAGAACCTATTCAATGAAGTTTTAATCTAGGTTTTCGGTTGTTTAGGGAAGGATGATCAAAGAATGTGTTTGGCTAAAGAGAATGCAATTGCTTTGGAATGTGAAAGTTACAACTCAAATCAAAAACAAAAAGAGGAATCAGGCAAGGGGACCCCTTGTCACCCTATTTATTTGTTTTGTGTATTTATACATTAAGCCACTTCATCCTTGAGGTAGTTGAACAAGGAGAATAGGAACCAATATTCATATCTCGATAACTAGGCCCCTCACTATCTCACATGTTCTTTATTGATGACATTACCCTCTTTGTAGAAGCCTTCATAGCTCCGATGAAAGTTGTCATGAAATTTAGAAAACTCTTTTGTAAACGCTGGGGCAATGTGTTAGCTTTGCTAAGTAAAAAAAATTGCTTTACTGAATGTCTCTAGAGATGTTTTTAGTAGTTTTTGGAACCTTACTTATGTCCAAGTGACTAGAAATTTGGGGAACTACCTTTTGTCCCTATCCTACAAGATAGAGTGTTTAAGAATGAGTTTAAAAATCTATTGAAAAATATTATTGCTTGCCTCAATGGTTGGAGATGTGAGTCCCTTAGTTTTGCGGGGAAAGTGACTCTTACCAAAGTCGGTTTCACTTCTATCCTAGTTTATATGATGGTTTAGGCATCAACAAAATGTCGACGCTTATCATCGATCTAGTGAGTAAACTTAATTAGAATTTTTTGAAAGAGGAGGTAATCTCCGGGCAAAAGCTCTCCGAAGTAAATATGTGTGGTATAACGGGACGAGTCACACGGATCCTTCACATATGTAGAAAAGTTTTATCACCAGACTTCAACTAGTGATCAAGAACAATGTCAAATGGATCCTTGAAGATGGACCATTCATAGACTTTTTGGATGATTGTTGGCTTTTGGACAAACCTATGTCGAAGATGGTGGTGGGAACACCGATTGCTTCTCACCTACACAGTTGGAAAGTGAGAAGTTACTAGAATGCGAGTGGCGGCTCGAACAGGGTTGATATCGGAAAAACTCTCTATAAGCATTTTGTTGAACTTGGTAGCGGTCTACCATTCTCTTGAGGAACATAATGATTTAGATTCAGCATACGATAACACCCAAAGAGATGAGTTCGGATGGAGTCCTTCTACGGACGACAATTTCATTGTCAAATCAACGTGCATCTTGATTGTTGACTATTATTCTATTTGGTTGCGCGATGGGATTGGATCGAGAGGCGATGCCTATGCCCCTTGGGGGATTATTTAAAGAATTTTCAGATGAAGATACAAGAACATATTAGACTTTTCGTTTGGAAACTGGTAAAAGGTGGCATGCTTTGCAACCATTAATTGAAAAGAAGACATTTTACTACAAATGATATGTGTAGTTGTTGTTATATGTTGTCCAAGACGTGAGAGCACCTTTTTTCGAGATGACAATATGGTCCGAAGTATGTGGAGTGATAGTCGGGCTGCTTGGTTCTCGAATAATATTTTTATCTTAGACTCTTCTCATCGTGATTACAAGGTAATCTTCTTTCTACTAAATACTACTAATAGTACTTGTTTGTGGAACGATTTTTTTTTTTTTTTGCAATGGACTTTTGGTGGACTTTGAAATGGTGAAATAAGAAAACATTTCAAGACAAGACATAGCTTGAAAATAAGCATTGACACATCATGGAGAGGACTAAAGAGTATGTTGTTGTTGGGATAAAAATAATAATCAAAGTAGAAAGGAAAACAGAGTTCTCTAAATGGTGTTACAGGATCCATCACCACCCGGAACTATGAAAGTTATCACGGATGGTACAAGAAGAAGCGATAGACATGCCTCGATTATATTAGGAACATGGTAAGGGAATGGCAACGAGGTTTTTCAAAGCACATGCCTTTAGTATAGCGGTATAATGATAGCACTAAATTAATTAGAGTTTTTTTTACCCTCATTCTACTCAATTCTCTTACTCTTTTGGACATAATAACATATAGTATCAGTCTATTTCCTTCCAATTAGTGTTTTCGGAGATCTACCGATTAGTTTATGTAATTGTAGGTATTCCAGCGGTTGTGGAGATTAACGTGATCTATCTACGATAGAATGACCTCATTGTAACACCCCAAATCCGTAGGACTCGGAGTGCTACTGGGCTAGGATCTCACAATGGATCATGACCCTAGCCTGACAACAATTTCACTGATCTTACAACAAGGCACCGATAGATTAAAACAAAACATGAAACTGATATATATATATATATATATATATATATATCAAAAAGGTAATACAATGTACTGTTGAGTACAAACAAAACCATACTGTACAACAAAAGAACCCATATCCCCGATAACGCCCCAGTGTACAGAGCCCTCAGCGGATCACCCACTCTAAATCACTCTGCAGCTCTCCTATCCTGCAAAGTGTCTACAACACAGTATGAAACCGTTAGCTAACCATACACAAATATAGGAAGATGCTAGAGGACAAACACACATCCGAAATCTTAACACATCACCATGCTTTCTCACATTTACCCAGTTCATTATCTTTATAAAGTCCAGCAATCAACTCATATATAAATATCCATATAAACATAAGTGACACGAGGAATATAACCCTCGCCTCTTGGTACTATAACCAGCTGGAATGGTGCCTGGAACACCTCCCCGTGTACCCTAAGGGAATAGAGAGTGCCCGAACCGTTTACCAGGTCTGGCCTGACCACAGATAACCCCCAACTCCCAACGGGATGAATGGAAAAGTTGCAACAACCCTACAATGGGCAATCAATACATCATAGGTCGGTGACCATCATAACGCATGCTATAAACATATAACAAACACCACTCATGCACAACATCCTATAAAGGAATGACAACTAAGTAAGTCCCACGGACTTACCTCAACCTCGTAGTCGTCTCACTGGATCAACACTCAACTCAGTCCATTCCAAACTGGAGGATAACACGGCCTATACAAGGCATACATATATATCAAACTCCTATCACACAAAGGGTCACACCTAGACCCAAGGGATCCATAAGGGATCATATCCAACTCGTAAACCTCAAAGCCCTTACCGGAATTTCCGTATCATACTCGTCAACATCCGAATCCTAGCATGGTACTAAGTTCCTCATACTAGAAAGGAAAGGAACTACCTAACTATAGGTAGTCCCGGAACAAGACGCACCTGCGTAAACTAAGGACGTAGGGGCGGAAGAGATCACCCGCAGGCGCGGCAGGTAGAATCCACATGGGCGGTGACATGGCTGCAGGCTAACGCAGGCACGGCGCTGGCGCTGGCGCGGGCGCGATGGCACGGTCTCCGCAGGGGCGGCGGTTTCCAGGCGCGGGGGCGGCGACAGTGCAGAATGCAATCTCGCGGCTTCCCTTTAGCTCTTCACGTGATCAAATCACGTCTACTCTCTTCCAGATTCATACACAAGCATAAACATACACATTTCAACATCACCCTATGCTCAATACATCTAATCCTAAGCTAGGGAAGGAAGAAGCAAAGGAAGAAGGAAGAGAAGAAGGAGAAGAAGACTTACCACTGCTGAAGGTCTAGGCAGGCAAAAGCATAAGCACAACTCATCTAGCTTCACAAGCTTAGCAACCACCATACTAGCATCAACAACCACAAACCCACACACAATTCTACCAACTCAAGGGAAAACCAACTCAAGCTCAAGGAGAAAGAAGAAGAAGCAAGAAGAACCTGAAGCTGGATTGGAAATGTGATGAAACCCTTG
Source organism: Fagopyrum tataricum (assembly GCA_002319775.1). Lineage (NCBI taxonomy): Eukaryota > Viridiplantae > Streptophyta > Magnoliopsida > Caryophyllales > Polygonaceae > Fagopyrum > Fagopyrum tataricum. Next base: position 7,978,176 of record CM008282.1, read on the forward strand.
CTCAGCAAGGTGAAACGGAGGAGGTAAAGAAAGGTAAAGCACGAGTCTAAAGAGTCAACAAAACCGGCTGCAGCCGCCGGAAACTGCAGTGGCGGGTTTCCTGGCCGCAAGGGCGGAATAACAGGGGAGCCGCAGGGGCGGCCTCACAGACCCGCAGGGGCGGCTAAGGCCAAAAGTAGCTCCCAAAACTAAGGCCCTTACACCTCATCCCCCTAAAAACAAGTTTCATCCCGAAACTTTTAAAATCCTCAAACCACTCGGACTCACAAGCCGAGGTACAACTCTCTCTATAACCTCAACATAAGCATGGAGGAAAGAGCCATCTCCAACTATAAACAAAAATCATACTAGCACAACAAGATCTAATAAGATCATAATCACAACAAGCTAGCATGAAATAACATATCATAGCATATAAACATGTAAGCACATAAGACTCACCAAGCTAGTACTAAGATCTACTCGGTGATCCTACTGGTGCACCTATCTCGGCATAGAACTCTGGATAGTTCCTCTGGATACTATCCTCAGTCTCCCATGTAGCCTCCTTAGGTCCTCGTCTCAACCACTGTATCCTAAGCATAGGTATGTCCTTCGAGCGCAGGCATCTCATACCTCGTTCTAAGACTGCAATCGGATGCTCAACAAAAGTGTGGTCCGGCTCAACCACCAAATCCTCATAACTCACGATGTGTCTCGGATCTGGTATATACTCCCTCAGCTGAGACACGTGAAACACAGGGTGAACACCCTCTAATCTCGGAGGCAAGGCTAATCTGTAAGTTGTGCTCCCAACCCGATCCAGAATCTCGAACGGTCCGACATATCGGGGGCTCAACTTCCCCTTAATGCCAAAACGCCTAACACCTCGTGTCGGAGACACCCTCAGCCACACATGGGCTCCAACTTTGAACTCTAGAGGTCTACTCCTCCTATCAGCAAAAGACTTTTGACGGCTCTGTGCAGTCAGCATACGCTCTTTGATCAATGCTACTCGAGCCATATCATCCTGAATCTGATTAGGTGCTAAACCACTGACACTGCTCTGCTCATCCCAGCATAACGGGGTACGACATCTCTGTCCATACAATGCCTCACATGGGGTCATCCCAATAGATGCATGCCAACTGTTGTTGTAGGAGAACTCAACAAGTGGGAGATGATCCGTCCACACCTGTCCCCAATCCAACACACAAGCTCGCAGCATATCCTCCAGCGTCTGAATGGTCCTCTCTGACTGACCATCTGTCTGAGGATGAAACGCAGTCGTGAAGTGCAAACTCGTCCCCAGGGCAGTCTGAATCTGCTTCCAGAACCTCGAAGTAAATCGTCTATCTCTATCAGAGACGATCGTCCTCGGTACACCATGGAGTCTCACTATCTGCCTAGTGTACTCCTCTGCTAATCTGCTCACCGGCCACGTCTCTCGAATAGGAATGAAACGTGCCGTCTTCGTCAGTCTGTCAACTATGACCCAGATGACATCAAAACTACGGCTCAGCCTCAGTCTAGTCACAAAGTCCATGGTGACGTCCTCCCACTTCCTCTGTGGAACAAGAAGTGGATGGAGCTCACCTCAAGGTCTGAAATACTCGATCTTGACCTGCTAGAAGGTCGCATACTGTGCCACAAATCTGTCCACATCGGGCTTCAGCCCTCCCACCAATATAAACGTCTCAGGATCCTGATACATCTTACTCGTACCTGGATGTACCGAGTAAGGTGTACAGTGAGCCTCCTGTAATATCCTTTGTCTCAGCTCTGTATCAGCAGGTACGCAGACGCGACCATGGCGTCTCAAAACTCCATCTGCTCCAAGCAGGAAGTGTGGGGCCTCATCTCGAGACATCCTATCTCTGATCCTCTGTAAAGTCGGACAAGTCTCCTGTTTCTGTCGGATTTCATCCAACAGATCAGGAAGAACCTCTAAAGTACGCAACTGGCCATCCTCATCAAGAAACTGGATGTCCAACTCTAACCAGATCAAGTCTCTCTGTAGCTGCGACTGTATCGTCAATCTCGCAATCGCCTGCTCTCAAGGCGTCTTCCTGCTCAGGGCGTCGGCGACAACGTTCGCCTTCCCCGGATGGTACAGGATCTCTAAATCAAAATCCTTGATCAGCTCGAGCCACCTACGCTGGCGGTTATTCAATTCCCGCTGCGTGAAAATGTACTTCAGACTCTGATGGTCTGTGAATATCTAACATGTAACACCATATAGGTAATGTCTCCAGATCTTTAGTGCATAAACTACCGCTGCCAACTCCAGATCATGAGTCGGGTAGTTCTCCTCATACGTCTTCAATTGTCGAGACGCATAAGCAATAACTCTGCCTCGCTGCATCAAAACACATCTCAAGCCTAGCTTGGATGCATCACTGTAAACCACAAAATCCTCAGTACCCTCTGGCTGTGCCAAAATAGGAGCAAAAGTCAAACGCCTCTTCAACTCCTCAAAACTCTACCTACACTGATCAGACCACACAAATCTGGTAGTCTTCCTCAGCAAACTCGTTAGTGGACGGGCGATCACATAAAATCCCTCCACAAAGCGTCTGTAATAACCGGCTAGGCCAAGGAAACTACGTACTTCCTTGACGTTCGTCGGTGTCGTCCATGCTGCTACTGCCTCAATCTTCATTGGATCCACCTTGATCCCCTCAGCTGAAACCACATGACCCAGGAATGCTACCTCTGGCATCCAGAACTCACACTTAGAGAACTTAGCATAAAGTTCTCTATCCCGCAAAACCTGCAATACAGTCCTCAGATGTCCTGCATGCTCCTCTCCACTGCAAGAATATACCAGAATATCATCAATGAAGACCACCACAAACTGATCCAGGAAGTCGATGAAGATACTGTTCATCAACTCCATAAAGACGGCTGGGGCATTCGTAAACCCAAATGGCATCACTACAAACTGGTAGTGGCCATATCTGGTCCGGAATGCCGTCCCGTGCACATCCTGCTCCCTCACCCTCAGCTGGTGATACTCGGAACGCAGGTCAATCCTTGAGAACACAGTCGCTCCCTGTAGCTGATCTAACAAATCATCAATGCGCGGCAGTGAATACTTTTTCTTGATGGTCACCTTGTTCAGCTCTCTGTAATCAATACACAGTCTCAGCGATCCGTCCTTCTTCCGTACAAAGAGGACAGGTGCTCCCCATGGGGTCACACTAGGGCGAATGAAGTCCTTCTCAGCCAACTCCTCGAGTTGCTTCTTCAGCTCCAGCATCTCGACATGCGTCATCCGGTATGGGGCCTTCGAGATGGGTCTCGTACCAGGCTCCAACTCGATACTGAAATGTATACTCCTCTGAGGCAGCAAACTGGACGGCTCAGCAAAAACATCAGTAAACTCACAAACAACTGGAATGTCCTCTACAACTGGACTCTCCCCCTCTTTCATGGCAAGCACCAGAAGGCCTCACAACCCTGTGCAATCAGTCTAGCTGCCCGTATAGCATTGATAACTATGCCTACTTTTCCAAGGTCCCATCCTCGGAAAACCTCTATCTGGCCTAACTCGGTAGAGAGGGTAACAGTCCTCTTGCCTACATCTAAAACTGCAGAGTGTCTATCCATCCAATTTAAACCTAGAATGACTTCTTCATGCTCTAATGGCATGACAAAGAAGTCAACTAGTAACACACGGGTCCCTAAAGAAATGGGACAACCGTGAATCTCACGGGTACCTCTGACCCTACCACCATCGGGTAACCCTATAATAAAGGGCATCCCCTCAACTGTATATAAACCCAGACGCTCTACACAGGCATCAGAAATAAAAGAGTGTGTAGCACCAGTATCAAATAAAACTCTAACAGGTGAACCATGAATCATAATGGTACTTGTAGCAGTAGGTGCAGCTGGCTCCTCTGCACTCCTCAGCTCAAAAACACGACCCTGTGGGCCTCTGGTATCAGTGGTGCCCCCACCACGGCCTCTGTCTCTACTCGGCCTAGGAGCAGATCCCTGAGTCGTAGGGCGATTTGGGACCCTCTGCTTCCCCTGACTCTGCTGCTGCTGCTGAGGCGGTCTCTATCCACCTCCTGCTGCATTAGCAGGAGAAGAATCCTGCTGTGATGAAGCTCTCCCTCGTCTATAGAAGGTAGCTCTATGACAAGGTCGGCCACAAGTGAAACAGGTCACCGGCTGCCTCGTACACTCTGACCTCATATGCCCATACTCACTGCAGTTGAAGCA